>CALNHX010000979.1:0-263544 GCA_940337035.1 Agriotes lineatus | reverse complement strand
AAACCATGGGTAATGATTGTGATCTAGTACACAACAATAATAAATCAATTAATGAGGTCGGTGATGGATAATAAGTTAAAATTTAAATAAATGTTATAAGTAACAAAGTTATAGCCAAAGAGTTTTCAGATACAGGTAAAGTAGCTCTTACAGTGAAGTCTAGTCTATCAAACATTTTTTACTAGTGCAGTACATAATAGTGAGGATGTATACCAAAATTCAAATCGGAATTTTTACATTTGTGGAAAGTAACATAAAAAGAAAAAAATTACCTTCAAGGCCTTATAACTTCTTACTGGAGGGACTTTGTACTATGGTATATTAGGTTTAATCGTATTATTATAACCTAAGGAATATACGACTAATCAGTAGGGAGGCAGTTCCGGGACACCCTGTATATACTTAAAAACATATCCCTACAGTTTGGCTTCTTAAATTTTTCAAAAAAAGCGTTTATAAAATTTCTTGTTCTTTCTTCCACACATCAGATACTTAAAATTGCACAACAAACATATTTCTAAAGTTTGGCAGATTCCTTCTGAAACATCTTGTATATTTTACATGCTAAAATATTTGATTGAATTTTATACACTCAACTTTATGTTAAAACTACCACATTTCCATTGGGGGTTTTTCTTCCCCGACAGCATTGCTTTTATTTTATTGATGTTAAGCTTTAATTAATTTCATTCTAACCACTCTCTATGTTTTCCAGATCTTCATTAAGTTTATGTTGGATATCTATCACGTTAGTGCCTGCACTGTACAAATAGTATCGTCTGCAAAGAAACTTACAATGCTTTATTGCATTCCGTATGTCATTAATGTAGAATATAAACAATAGGGGTCGTAAAATGCTCCCCTTGGTACTCCATAGTTTACTTCTATATAACCTCCTGTGTATTGCCTCGAATGCTCATTTGAAGTCTAAAATATAGTAACAGTTAACAGTTCTTTGATGTTATTATTCATCCAGTCATTCAGTGTGTACTGAAATGCAGCTTCAGAGCTGTAATTTTACTGAAAATTGCATTTTGTAAATTTAACCTATAAATTATAAAACCTTTATGTTTATTTTGATCCAAATATTAGAGTTGACTTCCCAATTACCCTGTATATAGTATTATCAGAGTATAAAATCACATTAACGGTAGGTGATGTAATACCAGACCTGCCAACATTGTAGTTATCATCAATAATTGTTAGAATTGACCAAAATTACATTTTGTAGCATACCGAGCCCTTAGTCTTTCTACAAAAAATTGTCTTGAGGTGATATTATTGCATTCTATAATGCAGCAGTGGATCATGGTATTAGTTTGCTTTGACACTTACCTTTACACAATAACAAAGCGCGTGACGACTTGTGATAAATGCACGGAAACTAATGAAACTGTCCATCAGCTATACTGTATCGTATGCAGTGGTCGGTGTTCAAGCTGTTGCGACGTCACTGGTACTCCAGCTCATAGTTCAAATTAGTGATGGGCATAACCGGACAATTTTCATAACTGAATTATTTGCATTCGAATGATATTAATTACCGGATGATTATTTGAATAATCATTCGAATAAATTTTGGCTCTCGATTCGTATCGATTTCGCCGGTTACGCGGTTCAGCGTCATCTGCATTGGCATCGTAACTTGCAGATAGCAGAGGAACTCAGTTAATCGTTAATTATAATAATTGTATAAATGATCTTTATTTGATTTTTAAGGAGTTTGTGCAATAAGTAATTGTGGATATGAATGACATATATCTGGATACACCTTTATTGTTTTCGATTGCTGGCGATTTATAATAATATAATAATAATTAATAATATATTGTTGTATTTGTATGAGTTTTACGACTCGCTATTCTGCATTAGCTCGATTACTCCTACATCCTTCCGATCTATAACCAAAACATAATGTGTTATGTATTGGAAATTAAGAGGTATTTATTAAAAAGTGTAGAAAGAAAGAAATATGCGGGACTGCTTGCTAATCGCAATAAAAAACAGTGGTAAAACGTTTATGTTTATCGATCGGCCGGGTTAAAGGCGGCAAAAAATTTATTTATGTTTATATCATATGACGACGGATCAACCGCGAGCCTCGGCCGGCAAGGAAGCAAGGGAGAAAACCGTAGAGCGAGACGCCCAAATGGTGTTTTCAGTACAATCTGCCTTGCTTGTGGTTATGAGTTGTGAATGACGTATTATTTACAGAATTTCGATCACTCGCAGGTCACTGAGATATGGCACTTAGTACGTATCAGGATGAGGTTATTTTTCATTCGAATACTTGGAACGAAAACCGAGTTGCAGAGGTTATTTCAATAACCGGATAACCGGTTATTTTTCATTCAAATAAGCCCATCACTATTTCAAATACATGTATCTACGGAATCTAAACTAATAGAGATATGCGGTTTGCACTGTTACATTATTGTCTTGTATAATTTTAGGCGAACTTAATTTTTTGGTTCACTGCCTATGGTCGCATAGCAAACAGGAAGTTTGAAAAGTACGATGTGATGTGTAGATTTGGTGATTAAGCCCCTATGGCAGATATTTAAATTGTGTATGTTAGAACAGAATTATTGGTCTTAAACTCTTTTAATTCCTTTTGTTTATTTTTTCTGGACTACCAAGATTTCTGCTCATCATATGCTTATCATAGATTGTTATACAGGATGTTAAAAAACAAAGATTCGGTGAAAATATAGTAGAGACCAAAGTCAAAAAGCCTTCATCAACGTTAGTTTGAAAATGTGTTTTAAGGGAGCTACAACCCTGATACAGGACACAGGTAATAAAAAAACACGGCTTCTATTTAATTAAAATAATAACATAAAGCACATTTGGTGTAAAAGCTGACAAGCTTCACGAGGGGTAGTCTATGCAAAAATGAGGAGATGTTATTTATCGTAACTTTGTAGAGTAAACATTTTAGTCAATTCTGGTTAGATATTCGAAAAGGTCAGACTTTTCTACATAGAAATGGTACTTTTGTTTGGATTCACTGAGAGCAGTAATTTTTGAGAAAAGAGAACCCAAAGATTGAAATTCACTACTTCTCAAGTAACAATGTCTCTTTTCTTTACCCTTCTTGGAGCTGTAGCTTCCATAAAACGCATTTCCAGACCTATGTTCATGAGTCCTTTTTGTCTTATTTTCACCAGTGCTACCACCCCTTAAAGTTTGTTACCACTTTAACACCCTGGGTGTGGCTATGAGTAGATGACATTCCTGTAAACTGAAACATAGCCATTCTGGTTAATTTTGATTTGTTTGTCATTTGAGATCTATTTGTAACCGGAGTTTCGTTAACAAAATGTGAAACAATAATGCTGTTCAAATTTAGAAAAAAATTTAAAGAAAATTGTACAATCCCCAATACTGCTGCCATATTGCTAAATTCATAATAGGTTAACCCATTAATGGCCAAGCATTGAAATAATCAAAAAATTTTGCAAAAAATGATATATATTTTATTGTTACGACTCTCTAAACAGCTTTTTTAAAAAAAAATTATAAGGAAAATATCACTAACATGCAAAAAAATAATGTTTCGTTAACAAAACTTTGGCATAATGTATGAAGTAAAAATGTATATTGATTAAAATGCAATGTCCGCTCCTATTTAGTGTGAAATTGTGTAAAACAACCTGTGTGTAGGTGGACATTACATTTTCTACATATAAAATAGTTATTTGTTTCATTAGTACAAAAAATGCATGATTTCGGGACAAGTAAGACAGATCCGCTGCGCGTCGTCCGGCAAGTCTTAGCGTCCCGAAAACGCATTTTTTGTACAAATGAAGCATACTATTTTTTCTCCAACTACTCATAAATTCGGTAATATGACTTATTATTTAGAATCAAACATTGTAGGTTATATTGTAGAACTGTCATGGCGCAAATAAACAATCACTGTACGGAAAAAATAAACAACAACGACGGCGACTGCCGAATATTGACGAAGCGTTTGCTTGTTATTTAAAATTTACCATGTAAAACCCTATCTTGCGTCCATTTTTGTACTAGTGCAAATATGAATCGAAAAGTGTACAGTTGCCAAGGTAATTTGTGAACATCCTGAAATGACTTACTTTTTATACAAAATTATTTGACAATATAGCGTCTTATTCGTGTGGTTGGAGAAAAACACTATTAGTTTTACAGATTCTACAACGCCGTCTTTTACACTCTTTATGATGTAAAATATTGTGTCCAACTTGATCATACCGAACATCCACTAGTAAACTTCCTCTAGCCGGTCGACTCCACGATGTTGTCTTCACAGTCTGCTCAATATTTTCTTCTTTTTCTTGTTTTTGTTCCTCTTCTTCTTTTTGTTGGTCGGTTGATGTTGGCATCATTGTACTTCGTAATAGTGACAAAACCAGATACGAACGAAATTCTATTTGGAACATTTTTACATTGTTGATGTTGTAAATTCTCCACGCATTTACTACGGTGCAATCTACCTTTATTCTATAATTCGCAACAGCGTTATCTAGTAGATCCACCCCGCCCATATGCTTATTATATTCGCTTATTACATGTGGCTGGGGTAGCAAATTTTCTTTTCATTGCTTCCTATTATATCGTTTCACCTTCACCGTAGGAAATATGGTTCCGTTATTAGTGGCTGCAGTGACAACAGAATTGTCATTCCATCTTGCCACTGTTACCTCTGCTTTGCTATCAAAAGCAAAATCAAAATCTCCTCTCGTTCTTTTTGCCAAATCTTTGTTGCTTTGCACAGTTCCTGCGAAATATACTCCTTTGCCCTTCAGCAAGCAAACTAGATTATAACTAGAAAAAAATCTGTCAAAAAATACTCATTCTAATCCGTTCTCAGTTGTTTCCCAAGCGTTTTATATTTTTTGTAAAAGAATTTCGAAAATCCCGGTATTTTGAAGCATCCGTTTTAGTCCGATATCCCGGTATTTTTGAAAGTCGGGATCCTTGTTTCCGACCCCTAGTAGTCATCTTTCATTTAGTAATGTGAATATTGGACGTAATTTTGCAAATTTATAATTTTTGTCCAAATTATCGTTATCTGACAGATGAAGATTTCTTTTTATCCATCGGAAAATCCCTCGACTCATGCAGTTTCGCACTAACTTGACTTCTTTATCCATATCTTTTGACCAGTACATGTCGGTAGCTGGAAGAGTATGGTATCCGGTCAGTATCAAAATACCTATGAAGTGTTTTAGCGTTTATACAGAAAATGTAAAGTCATGTCGATTGTTATCTTTAGCATATTTTAGAGAAAACTTAACTATACTATTGCAAACCATCTCATCAAAAAATAAAAAATATATTTCCAATTGCGTCTTCCCACCAAAATTGAGCTTTATTTCTTCGATTTTGGCGAATTCGGTATTTCACGGTGAAGAAGAATACTGAGACTTGCCTTTTGCCCAAGATGGGACGTATTGTTTTTGTTTTCGTTGTTGTTTGGTACTTGATTTCTTCCGCGTGTTGCTAGTAGATGGTGTAGAGATTGATGGTTCGCTGGAGATTTCATTTTCACACGGTTTTTTATGGACTTCAAAAATTCCTGCGATATCACTTGGACTTTGCTCTTACATTAGAAGATCGTCATTGATGTCTTTCTCATCAGTAACAGTATCAACCGAAGGTGGAATGTACACTGCATCGATCTCGTCACTATTTTCAAGATCAGAATCTTCTACGATTATCGCCTCCAATTCTTTCAGAGAGAGCGGTTTTTTGAATTCATACGTATCGTCAAAAGACATGGCTGCAACGCTGATACATAACATTACATATGTATTTATATGTATATAAAAAAAAACTTGGCTGCTTACCTCTTTATGTTATAAAAAATAAATCCAATTTGTAAGCTAACTTTGTTCACAGCATACTGAACGTAATAAAAACTTTCTGACATTCAAGATCAAAACGTTCACAAGGAATGATCTGAACGCTATGATGCTTTAAAAGTCTCAAGTTGTTTATATGTTAAATTTGTAGACCAAAACATTATGCAGCTATTCAGCGGTTTTCATAAACAAGACGGTTTCGTCTCCCTTCATACATTGCGTCAAAGTTTCGATAGCGAAACATTAGTTTCAAGTGACCAGTAATTGTAACTGTAAATACATTCTTGAGAAATATTTATGTATATATGTAAGTAACCTAATATCTCTACGAAATGCTGAGCAAAACAAAACCTCCCCACAATTAGTTTATGATTTGTGACGTCATTTCAAATACGTCTCTGCGCAGATACTATAAATTGGTCTGCTTTATAAATAAATATATTTATTTTTTATAAAATGCAGTTCTCTTGTTTTGCTCCAGATAAATCAAACCTTTCGTAGTAAGGTCCGTATACCAACAAATTTCTTTACAACACGAAACAACTTTTAAAATTTTTTTTATAGAATGTTTTGTTTTTGAAGTTTGGGCCATTAATGGGTTAATGACAGTCTGCTTTTGTTGTAGGTGTGAAGCTGTTTAACTTCTGTTGGCTAACGTATCATTAAAAGGAACTCCGACATTTAATCAAACGTAATGAACATCAACCAAGAAACTATGGATAGTAAGTCTTGCAGTTCCACAGGATCTGCACTATGCGTATTGCAGAACATGGATAGCAATGAGGAAACGTTGGACATTAAACAAGAAAGCATCGAAAGTACTAATTTAGTTACACATGTGAGGACCCATACAAAAGGAAAGCCTTATAGTTTCTCTATGTGTGAATACAAAGCCAAACAGAAAGATCGTTTAGTTACACATATCAAGAGTCATACGGGAGAGAAGTCATATAGGTGCTCTGTTTGTGATTACCAAACCACACAAAAATGTAATTTAATTACACATATGAGGACACATACTGGAGAAACGCCTTATAGTTGCTCTATTTGTGAATACAAAGCAACACAGAAAATTAATTTAGTTACACATCTGAGGACACATACTAGAGAAACACCTTATAGATGCTCTGTGTGTGAATACAAAGCAACTGTAAAAAGTCATTTAGTTAGACATATGAGGACACATACAGGAGAAACACCTTATAGTTGCTCTATTTGTGAATACAAAGCAATACAGAAAAGTAGTTTAGTTACACATATGAGGACACATACAGGAGAAACGCCTTATAGATGCTCTGTTTTTGAATACAAAGCAACTGTAAAAAGTTATTTAGTTAGACATATGAGGACACATACAGGAGAAACGCCTTATAGATGCTCTGTTTGTGAATACAAAGCAACTGTAAAAAGTCATTTAGTTACACATATGAGGACACATACAGGAGAAACACCTTATAGTTGCTCTATTTGTGAATACAAAGCAACACAGAAAAGTAGTTTAGTTACACATATGAGGACACATACAGGAGAAACGCCTTATAGTTGCTCTATTTGTGAATACAAAGCAACACAGAAACATCATTTAGTTACACATCTGAGGACACATACTGGAGAAACACCTTATAGATGCTCTGTTTGTGAACTCAGAACATCAAATAAAAGTGATTTAGTTAGACATATGAGGACACATACAGGAGAAACGCCTTATAGTTGCTCTATTTGTGAATACAAAGCAACACAGAAAAGTAGTTTAGTTACACATATGAGGACACATACAGGAGAAACGCCTTATAGTTGCTCTATTTGTGAATACAAAGCAACACAGAAAATTAATTTAGTTGCACATATGAGGACACATACAGGAAAAACGCCTTATAGATGCTCTGTTTGTGTATACAAAGCAACTGTAAAAAGTCATTTAGTTAGACATATGAGGACACATACAGGAGAAACGCCTTATAGATGCTCTGTTTGTGAATACAAAGCAACTGTAAAAAGTCATTTAGTTACACATATGAGGACACATACAGGAGAAACACCTTATAGTTGCTCTATTTGTGAATACAAAGCAACACAGAAAAGTAGTTTAGTTACACATATGAGGACACATACAGGAGAAACGCCTTATAGTTGCTCTATTTGTGAATACAAAGCAACGCAGAAAATTCATTTAGTTACACATCTGAGGACACATACTGGAGAAACACCTTATAGATGCTCTGTTTGTGAATACAAAGCAACTGTAAAAAGTCAATTAGTTAGACATATGAGGACACATACAGGAAACACCTTATAGTTGCTCTATTTGTGAATACAAAGCAACACAGAAAAGTAGTTTAGTTAGACATATGAGGAGACATACAGGAGAAACGCCTTATAGATGCTCTGTTTGTGAATACAAAGCAACTGTAAAAAATCATTTAGTTAGACATATGAGGACTCATACAGGAGAAACGCCTTATATTTGCTCCATTTATGAATACAAAGCAACACGGAGAGAACAAATAAATGAATGAAGATGTCTTTCCCACAAGTCGCTACGTATAAATCTATAAAGGGCGATCAAAAATAAAACTGATCGCAGGAGCCGATGAGAAATTTGATCACTGTCTACACTGCACTTTATAAAGTCCAAAAAATTAAGCTATCTTGTAAAACATGCAGTTTAAGTACCTTTATGTAAGTAACAGTCCATTACATTAAATATGTATTGGTTGTTGTATTTTTATATAATTGGGTCGTACTATTTGTATTAATTTTAAATACGGCGGTTAATGTAGCTACCTAATAGTCACGATGTGGAATTGTAATTTTTACAATATATTGTTATGGTACACTATGCGTTGGTGTTGGCTAAATTTGGGATGTTAATACAATTTATTTTGACCCATTCAAAAGGTAGAGGAAAAAAAAGTTATTGAATAAATCTTAATTGGAGCAAATTATTAAGGAAATTATAGATGTTGAACGTTTACAGGTATTTTGGATATAAAACGGATTTTTAAGAGATAGTAGTATCAGTAATGACAAATGCAGATTCTGATAAGAATATAATTTATTAAAGTAGGTAAGGGGCAAATAATATAAAATAGAAGCCATTAAGAATGCAATATCGTAGTTAAGTAATTTGTTCCAATAATTAGAAAAATAACTTGAAAAACATGTAATAAAGTTTTTTGGTCTTATTAAAAATATGGAATTTTAATACTGTTTTACTGTAATTGTTTTGGATACATTAAAAAGGGTAATAACTAATTCTACGTGGTGAAAAGAAAAGTGAAATATTAAGAAAAAGTAGGAGAACTGAAGAATGAGTTACAGAAGATAATTGGTATATGGTAAAACTAAATGGACATAAGAAGAGTTATTAAGAAGTGAAGAATTACAGATTTATATTAAAAAAGCTTTATTTTGAAGAATACAATAGACAAGTGAGTACATCAGTTTGAGTGTTGCTGATTAGAGAGTTCTTGGAAACATCAAGGAAGCAAGGGGATCCATTCCAAAGGAAATAGCAGAGGTAGTACCGGATCTGGTATGTTCTGTTGGCTGCTGACTTTTTGAATTTTGGAGTGTCGGAAGAGGTGTGACATCGGGAGGTCGTCTGTGACAGCTGTATGGAAGAGAGTTGTTTGAAGGGGGTCCATTCTGGAAGGTAGCAGATACGCGATCAGAGTCGGGCACAGTTTATGCTGATAGCTGCCGGGAGTTAGAGATTTACCAGCTGTAGGTCAGTGGGAGTAAGCTGTTTGTCAGAGAGCGGTGCATTAAAGCAGGAACTGAAAAGCGTTCAAGCTGCTGACTTCAAGTGTATTGCTGTTTTGGAGGTAGTGTGAAAACAATACAAGGTAGGTAATATTTCTGTTCTACCAACACTAAAGCAAATGAAAGACAATTTAAAAAGTGCAATTAATAAGAAACAATTACTGTATGATAAAAGTTATAACGTATAATTCTTAGAATTGAGCATTTGTCATATAAAATTTGAGAATTATTGTTGACAGTTAATTGACATTAGAGGTGACAATTAATTTGAATGTACAGTTGAAAAATATTTGAAAATCAAACTTTCAGAACAAAGCTACTAGATAAGTGAATCCAAAACCCTGAAAGGGTCTCAATGCGCTATCATTTAAATAATTTGAAACTATTGCAGAATAAAAGGTATAATTCAATTAAAATAGAGTAGCCAGTGCATATTTAAATGTCGCAAGCAATTTGGGGCAAAGTAAAGTATTTGTAGGGCAAATTTGAGATTGTAATTGACAAATAACGATCAATGACTAAGTGTGAGGGTTGTAAAGGTAAAAATAATTAAGCATGTCATATATGATTTCTTTTGAAATTAGTAAAGAGATTATAAGACAGAACAAGCAATAATAAAATCAATAAAGGTTAATTGGTGAACAAAATATAGATTTGCATATCAATAAAAGGTTTTAATAAAAGTAAATGAAGACTGTGCGGCGACGCGAACTCGTAAATACGACTCCGTCACGCGGCGAAAGAAATAAGTGATTTTAGCTGGTATAAAAGCGATTAAAACGAAATAAAAACGGAATTTAAGAAATAGTGTAGTGGGGAATCGGATTGGATAAAAAGAGGAATACGAAAGCAGTGAAATAACCAAGAATCAAGAACATAAACAGAAGCCAGAGAGTACCGGAAGTGCGCGCGCGAGTGAAGTGGGCGCATTAGATCGGCGGCGTTTAAAATTCGGGCGGGAAAGGAGCGACGGCCACGGGTTAGGAGCTCAGACTGCGTCTCAGTGAGTTTTAAAAAAAGTTAAGTACCAGTTCGGCGGACAAACGAAAGTACAGGAAGCACCCTAATGTCAACCGGCACAAAAAGGGATAGAGACTTAAATAGCAGTGGAGAAACCGAATTACGAAGTGATAACAAAAGCAGGAAAATTAGCAAGCCAGAAACAGTGACAAGGGAAGACGCAAGAGTAGAAATGGGAGAACTAAAGGATATCAAAGACATGATAATGGCGTTAGCGGAAGAAATAAAGAAAAATACAGATGAAAATAAAGAGTTAAGAGAGGAGATGAGAAGGAGAGAATAAGTATGGCTAAACGAGAAAAAGCAGCTAAGCGGAAGAATTAATAAGCTAGAAGAAAGGATGGAAAAAGAGAAAAAGAAGAATAATATAGTAATCAAAGGAGCAAAATTCGAGAATTCCAACAGAGAAGAAGTGAGGCAGTTTCTGAAGGATCAAATAAAAGTAGATACCGAGGTAAACAAAGCATACGCAATTAACAAACAAGGTGCTGTAATAACCATAGCAGAGATTGGTAATTGGGAAAAAAACAGGAAGTGATGAAAAATAACAAACTGAAAGGTTCAAGAATATATATAGAAAACGATATGACCTGGCAAGAAAGACAAATTATGGGAGAAATAAGGAAAATCGCAAATGAGAAGAAAAATGAGGGAAAAAAGATAAAGATCGGGTACAAAAAGATTCTCATTGATGGGGAGCAATATGTCTGGAATGAAAATACAAAAGGTATAATGCATTTAAAAAACTGAAGTTACACGAGGACGGAAACAAAAAGGAGACAAACATGGCAAAGAAAAAGGACAATCTAACGGAAAAAGAGAGAGAGATATTTTTAGCTACATGGAACGTACGGGGTACATTTGAAGAAGGGGCAATCAAAAAGCTAACAAGTGAACTAAAAAAATACAAAGTGGACATAATTGCCATTCAAGAAACTAAACAAAAAGGTAGTGAAATTTGTGATGTAGATGGCTACACCTTCTTCAAAAGCGGTGGGGCAGACAGAAGATTGGGCACGGGATTTATGGTGAGTAAAAGACTTATATCCGCTGTAAGAAGTTTTATGCCAATTTCCGAAAGAATGTGTTGCTTGAGGATGAATGGAATATACCAAAAAATAAGTCTAATCAACATGCACGCGCCATCTGAGGATAAACAGTTAGAGGTTAAAGAACAGTTTTATGAAATGCTAGAGAATGTGTACGATAAAATTCCAAAATCTGATTTAAAGATAGTATTAGGTGACGGTAATGCGAAAATAGGAAGGGAGCCGATATATCATCCGACAACTGGGAAGTATAGTATGCACGCAGAGTCCAATGAAAATGGTAAGCTCTTAATAGATTTTGCGATACACAAAAAGATGAAAATCAAAAGCACGTACTACCAACATAAGAGAATACACAAAGGAACATGGATGTCACCTGATGGCAACACAGTAAACCAAATTGACCATGTCCTAATCGAAGATAAAATTGAAGGTTGCATTAAAAATGTGAGAAGCTATAGGGGACCAGACTTGGATTCAGATCACTTTTTCGTAGGAGTAAAGTTGAAACAGATAATACCAACAAATAGCACAAAAACCAAGCGAAAGCAACAGAAACTAGCAAGAATAAATCTACAAGATCAAGATGTAAGAGATAAGTATGAGAAGGCAATAGAAGAACTGTTAACGCAAAAAGGAGAAAGCCAAGGCATTGAAGAAAGATTCGCAACAATTGAGAAAACCATAAAAAGTGCAGTGAAAAAACAACCAAGGAGACAAGAAAGAAAAAACCAGGAATGGTATGATGAGGAATGCGAGAAGGTGGTAAAAGAAAAGGAAAAAGCAAGAAAAAATATGTTACAAGTACAAACCGTTGAAAATAAGCTGAAATATGAAGAATTAAGAAGGGAGTGTAAGGCAACATGTAGAGAAAAGAAAAGAAGACACAAAATTAAATGGTTAGAAGCGATAGAAGAAAATTACAGAAATAAAGAAATTAGAAACTTTTATCAGGGAGCAAAAAAAAGTGAAACAAGGGTATCAAACAAAGACAATAGTATGCAAAGATAAAGAAGGAAATTTGATAGGAGATCAAAAAGAAGTGACCGAAAGATGGGCGGAATATTTTGATAAGCTGCTCAATAACCAACGGAACAAGGATAGGCTGACGGAGGAAAGGCCAGTGATACAAGGTAACAATAGCAATGAGGAAGCTCCTGACGACAATGAAATAACAAAAATAATAAAACAGCTAAAGAACAATAGAAGTCCGGGTGCCGATGAAATACAAGTCGAAATGATTAAATACGGGGGTACTAAACTACAGAAATTGTTATGTGAGCTAATCCAGGAAATATGGAATAAAGAGGAAATGCCTAAAGCATGGGATGAAGCAATAATATGTCCGTTATACAAGAAGGGAGACAAACAAGCCTGCGACAACTATAGGGGAATCGCACTGCTGAATGTTGCATATAAAATTCTAGCCACTTGCATCAAAAATAAGATGTCAGAATATGTCGAGAATGTACTGGGAGAGTATCAGTGCGGGTTCAGAAAGGGAAGATCGGTAGTGGACCAAATATTTGTACTTAAAGAAATACAGGACAAAAGTTACCAGCATAAACTCCAGACACACATATTATTTATCGACTTTAAACAAGCCTATTACAGCATCATAAGAGAGCAGCTCTACCTTGCACTGAATGAGCTTGGGATACCTAGCAAGTTGATCAGGCTGATAAAAATGACTTTGCAAGATACAACGAACAGGATAAGAGTGAATGGGGAAGTGTCAAGAAAATTTAAAGTGAAGAACGGATTAAGACAAGGGGACCCTCTCTCAGCATTATTGTTCAACTTAGCCCTCGAAAAAATTATAAGAACAAGTGGCATAAGCGGCAGAGGAATCCTGTATCGCAATCGACATCAATGCCTTGCCTTTGCGGATGATCTAACAGTTTTAGCAAGAACAAAAGACGAATTAAAGAATGCAGTACAGAAAATAGTAATTGCGGCACAAGACATGGGACTTGAAGTTAATGAAACTAAAACTAAATATATGGTATGGAATGACAGGCCATTCGATAACAACAGTACCTTAAAGATAAAAGTAGGCAACAACAAGGAATACAGTTTTTCAGAAGTGGAAACGTTTACATATCTGGGAACAATAATGGCAAGGAAACCCGGTAGCAGTGAAGAGATCGAAGCAAGAATAACAGCAGAAACAAAAAGTGCACATGCAATGAAGAGCATAATTTCGGGACACATGTTTTCCAGATCGGTGAAACTCCGGGTCTACAAATCAATTATAAGACCAGTTGTTACATACGCGAGTGAAGTGTGGACGCTAAGAAAACAGGACCAAGTAAGGTTGAGTGTGTGGGAAAGGAAAATGTTGAGAAAGATCTATGGTGGAAAAAATGTAGAGGGGGGATGGGAGAGGAGAACGAACAGGGAAATCAGGGAACTTTTATGATGACGCAGATATTGTGGGAGTTGCTAAAGCACAAAGAATTAGATGGTTGGGGCACCTAACAAGAATGAGCGAGGAGAGGACAACAAAAAAAATATGGGCTGCGGAGATGGGTGGAAGACGAAGACGTGGAAGGCCGAGAACGCAATGGAGAAGTGAGGTGCAAGAGGATCTGAATTACCTAAATATCCGAGAGTGGGAAGTGAAGGCCAGGGATAGGAAAAAATGGGCATCAATCGTGCAACAAGCCAAGGGCCTCCAAGGCCCATAGTGCTAATATATATATATATATATATATATATATATATATATATATATATATATATATATATATATATATATATTCATCCTGCCATCAATTTAGCATCCGTACGTAGTCCATTTACATTTAATGTGACGTCCGTGTGCATATGGCGTCCGTATACCGGACGCCACTTTGCATCACCATGTTAATAATTTTTTATGAATCAGTGCGTCATCTAGAAACCGTCTACGAAAATAGTGGTGGACGCCAAATTGATTATATTGTGACAAAATCTGTATACTTACAGTTCGTAGAACTTCCGCTAGTTGCGCTGTGTTACAAACA
The DNA here is from genome assembly GCA_940337035.1 of Agriotes lineatus. Lineage (NCBI taxonomy): Eukaryota > Metazoa > Arthropoda > Insecta > Coleoptera > Elateridae > Agriotes > Agriotes lineatus. Next base: position 248,853 of record CALNHX010000979.1, on the reverse strand, counting down.
ATATACGGCGACCATATATCGGGGTAACATATAATACCGTTAAAGTGGCGTCCACTCGTGTGGCAACATTGCACAAGTGTTTCAGGTTTCAGCGTTGTGTAGGCGTTATGGTGATAACTAGATCCGCGATAAATACAATGAATTCGGCGAATATTAAATATGTTAGTTAAGTAAAAGATCCGTGATTTCACTTAGGCAGTGTGGTTGATGGAGTAATTAGATAATAAGCGATAGTTTTACCAGTGATCAACCACAATCTTTTATTTGGCCGAAAATGTATGTCAAAAACGCGGGACTTTTAAAACAACAAGCTGACCTAGCTTTCACTACCTTTGGTTAATAGTTTATTACTTATATGTAATTTTAGAGTTACTTTATTGTTAATCAACGATTAATTCACTTATCTTTGCCTTACTTGGGTTATTATTTATTTCCTAATTGGGGTTGACACAACTAAAATAATTACTTGTGTTCAAGGTTACGAAATGCCTGTTTAGTCCGAGGATTAATAAATTTGTCGATAAACGCATGTAGTAGCCGTTGTAGTAATTGTACTTTGAATTTCAGTTTTGTTTATAAATAATTGTCATCTTGCTGATATACGGGGTGTTCTACGTAATACGGGCTATGGGACTGGAGTGTAATGGCGCAAATGCATTTAAGTTCAGTTAAATTTTGTTATGTCGTGCTGACATATGTTTTATATCTTCTATACGGAGTATTATGTGAGAAAATAAGAGGTGGTCAATGGGAGCCGGACGTTTTGAAAATGTTGTTATTTGGTAACTATGCATAATTGGTTGCGGATTTTTATTTTAAATTGTCTGTCATTGTACACCATTTACCAATCATGGAAAAGTGGTTCGGCGAACAAAGTACTTTTCTGATTAAATCGTAGTGCGAAAATAATAGCTGTGTGTAATTAATTTCCCAGTTTTTGTCACGGCAGAGTGCCCTCTGCCCATTTCATAAAGGGGTTGGTTAGTAAATTTGAAGAAACAGATTCAACTTAAAATGTGAAACATAATGGTCAAACAAAAGTGTTAAAATCCCTGTTAACAATAATCATATTAGAGCAGCTAGAGAACGCATTCCAAAACGTTCAGTGCGAATATTTTTGGCTTTTATTGATAAACCAAAAAATATCGCAAGTTGAAAAGGAAAATAATGAATCAATTGCCTAGAGTTCCGTTAGATAGGTAGGGTCGTGTTATACACCAGCAGCCCGTCCCCAGTTAGGGGAATTGAAATTACATTGAACCGATACCTTTTTACTTCCTATTACAATAAAGGAAGTATTGGATTCGCCCCAAAAATTCGAAATTGAGTTTTCAGATCTAAGTTTTAAAGTCCCCTGATCCCAAAAAACATGTTTTTGTTCATTGGCCTGTCTGTCAGTCTGTCCGTCTGTGTGTCCGTGTGTGAACAGCATATCTCAAAAACGAAAAGAGTTATGGCGTTGAAACTTCTTATATTAGTTTTGTGTACTATCTAGCTGCGACAGCAAGCTTTTTAAGAAAACCGCATAACCGGAAGGATGGTGTTTACTCCTGTAATTTTTAAAGTTTTTCGATTTTTCATTCTTTTACAATAAATAAAGTATTGGATTCACCCAAAAATTCGAAATTGAGTTTTCAATAGATCTTCACGTTTTAGAGTCCCCTAAACCCAAAAAACATGTTTTGTTCATTGGTCTGTCTGTGTGTCTGTCTGTGTCTGCGAACAGAATATCTCAAAACCTAAAAGAGGGATGGGGTAGAAACTTCATATATATCTTGTATGTACTATCTAGATGCGACAGCAAGCTTTTGAAGAAAATCGCATAACCGGAAGTATGGTGTTTACTCTTGTATTGTTTAGGGTTTTTTAGATTTTTACATCCTTTTACAATAAATAAAGTATTGGATTCACCCCAAAAATTCGAAATTGAGTTTTTAACAGATTTTCGCATTTTATAGTCCCCTGACCCAAAAAACATGTTTTGTCCATTGGTTTGTTTGTCAGTCTGTCTGTGTGTCTGTCTGTGCCTGTGTGTGAACAGCACATCTCAAAAACGAAAAGAGGTATGGCGTTGAAACTTTATATATAAGTTTTGTGTACTATCTAGATGCGACAGCAAGCCTGTGAAGAAAATCGCATAACCGAAAGTATGGTGTTTACTCTCGTAATTTTTAGGGTTTTTTCGATTTTTACTTCCTTTTACAATAAAGGAAGTATTGGATTCTCCTAAAAATTCGAAATTGAGTTTTTAACAGATCTTCGCGTTTTAGAGTCACCTGAACCCAAAAAACATGTTTTTGTTCATCGGTCTGTCTGTCTGTGTGTGAACAGAATATCTCAAAAACGAAAAGAGATATGGCGTAGAAACTTCATATATAACTTTTGTGTACTATCTAGATGCGACAGCAAGCTTTTGAAGAAAATCGCTTACCCAGAAATATGTCGTTTACTCTTTTGCTTTTTCAGTTTTTTTAATTTTTTTCAAAATCGGCTCAAACGATTTTTTCAAGCTTTACACTTTTATTAAATTTTTAATATAAGTTATATTGATGATTTTCCCGTCGAATACCTCTAAACTGGTTTTATTTTGGTTTTTCTTTTTTTTATAACTTCTATTATAAATAGAACACCTGGTATATTATTACATTTTTGAATTCAGCTTAAAAGTTTTAAAAAAATTTGTCTCTTTAATTAACGCTCTATTTTGTAAAGTTTCTGTAGAATTTGTAATTTTTGAAATATTTTGACGAGTGCTTAAAAATTAAAAATCAAGTTTTTGCCTAATAATTATAAGATCACTGTAAAAGGAAGTTGTGTGAGTGTATCACACCAGATTTTTACCTTAATTATTCCGTTTTCTAAACTTCCCGCTCCTGTGGATCATCTTATATTTCGGGTCTTAAATTTCAAAAACAACTATTTAATTAAAAAATAGCGTGCTTCAGACACAGAAATTAATGCGTAAACGTCAACTTTTTTACGGTTGTAGAAAGGACTTGTTTGCTATTTCATGCGAATTTCAGAAAGTTTTTAGAAACTTCTTAATTTTTAATTATACCGGGTGGTTGGTCATACCTCTGAACATAAGCAATTTACATGGCTTATCACGGTTATGCATATTCCTGCTCACCATTTTATGGAAAGAAATGGTAGTGGTACTAAATTAAAGAGAATACTTGTCCGCGTCGTTTAGTATCAAAAACTTATTGGATAACGTTAATTGTGCATAAAAATATTATTTTTAAAATTTAGTTATTTCCCTCACTTATATAAGGTAATACTCGTATCTAAATATCGAAATTAATATTTTTATGCACAATTAACATTATTCAATACCTAAGTTTTTAGTACTAAACGACGCGAAAAATTATTCTCTTTAATTTAGTGTTAATGACAATTTATTATCAACTTCATTGCAACAGTTATATTCCACGAAAGAACCCAAATCAAAAAATGTAAAAATACACAAAATATTATTGGACTGTCCAATTTTGACATTAGCCCTGAAAATGGTTTAACAGATAAACCGAAACATGTAGCGTATGTTAAAAGTATATGTTAATTGTTATGTGGAAGACTGTGTTTAATTTACATTAATTTAAGTTGAAGTTAGTTAACAAACTTTTTTTAGTTGAATTTAGTATAGATCCAAAATCCTAACTAAGTAGTTTTCCTCTCAGTAAAACAATTCTACGTATTCTTCATTTGTTCAAATTGTCACATTTCGGTACTCGTTTACTAGTAGTGAGCTTAGTATTTTTTCGAGGCAACGCCATAAAATGTATATCTTATAACATTCCTAAGGAAATTATTAAGAATAGCGTGATTTGTACGCGACCCTACTCTAAGGTGTTAAGTAATATTACTACTTTTACATTTAGTTTGTTACAATCATTTCGGGACATTATGATTATCCTAATATTTTAATAATAATAATACATGCCTTTATTTTCCAAATGCCAAAATTGTGATAGATGTTGGTTGTCTGTGAGAGAAACATTCTAATATTTTGTTTTTTTTTATTAATTGAAAATGTTTGCAATTTTAGGCGTGAAATCAGTTCCCGTTAAAAAATTATTAGTGCTTCAAATGAAAATAATAAATGTAAGTTAACAACAATTCCAGAACATTTTGGCTCTACTTATATAGGTGTATTTTATTTTATCATATTTAAAAAACCAAAACTAGGAAAGTTAATAATATTTAAATTTCTCTAGCCAATAGAAATTTTGTATACGTAAATCATTAGTAGAAGCTTACTGTTGATAGGGTAAGTAATTATTTATTTAATCGTATGCCGAAATTAATATTCATGAAATTTTGATGCAGTGATACGGTTACATCACATTACACAAGGTAAACATATTTGAAAAAACAAAATAGTTGTAACCTAACATAAAGGCTGAAAAAGAATAATATGACCGTATTTTACACCCAATTCAGCCAACAAAATGCACATAAACAAATTTATAACTATAAATAACAAGTATTAACAAGCAGCAACCTGAAATGACAGAAAAGGGTTCAACCATTTAAATTTTGGAGGAAGGTTGCTCTTTGCGAATTTATACAAAGAGCCGAATCTGCTTATTAACAAAAGTTGTGCCATAAAACACAATTAAACACAATTAGAATTAACGTTCCGGTTAATTGAATCGTTGAGTAACTGAAAAAAAAGTGTTAAAGTTATAAACTATTATTCAAGTAACCTAATAATGAATTTCAAACATTATTTTTGAAGCAGACATAGCGCTTGCGCTTGCCTGAGTAAGGCCAAAGCTCGTGCATTAAGTCCCGAAATAAATTTTGAATATTTCTAATAATTAGCTTGGTTACGAAGACAGACTACCACCGGGCACCATACACTCGAAAAGTAACTAACCACATATACATATTACACATACAGTATGTTCAAACTATTATCCTCCAAATTAGAATGATATGGCATTAACAATATTAACTGGTTACACTGTATTTCTGTATAAAAAAATATTTGTAAACGAATTATTTACATGTTAGCAAATTATTTAAAAAAAATTCTTCAAATGCCATATCGGAATGAAAAAATGTAAAAGAATTGTGATAAGAGGTAAACGTGGGCGAGGAGTTCCTTTCCTTTTTAATGGTGCTGTGCAAAATCACATTCAATTAATACTTAAAGTAAGGCAAAACTGAGTGCGAACAACCCAATATGTGGTTATAAAACATTGGAAAAGTATGCTTAAGCCTCAGGTGCAAAAACCCAGAGACATTTACAACAACGAGGTAGAGAATAGTTATTTATACAACGAGGAGCTAGTGTGCCACTTTTTTGAACGCGTCAGAAAGTTTAAAGAATGAGCCGAAGACTAAAAAACGCAGCACTGCTGAAAATAATGGTTTTTCTATAGAATGCATATACCAAAACTAAAGGAAGGAAGATAGTTCATTTTATATTGTGTACAATTTTACTCCATTTTTGTATTTTGTATGTTGGGGATGATTTCCATGTTTTAATAGTATTACCTTTAATGTTTCATATCCAAATAGAAAGGGATATAAAAGTCCAATAAAAACTTTTTATTTTTTGTTCAGAATTGATATAAAAAAATGAGGTAAACAATTAAAATTTGGTTTGTTGTGACCGAGTACCGACGTGAAATTGTGCAAGTGACGATAAATTACTCGTTTACGCTTTATCTCATTAAATTTCACAATGCGTAAAGTAGGAATAAGGGAGAAGCAGCAACAAAATAGTAAAGTGCAAGAAGTGTAACGAATTCTTAATTTTAAAGCACCTATAGGAACTTAATAATGTCATGCAAACGGGTAGGGCGGCCAGAGTCGCAAGGCCGCAGCTTATCGGTCAAGGTTGAGCCTACAGATGGAATGTTGACAGAAGTTTAAAAGATAAATACGAACAGCCTTTTTATTAATCACTTCAGGAGCTCGATCGAGATCAAAGTGCTGACGGAGCTGGGCGATAGCGATAAGACCGGTTATAAAAACAGTAATAAAAATTAATTCCTGGAAAAAGCGTACAAAGGTGGAGAAGTGAAACTGAATACCAGTGGCAGAGAGTAAACAAGGCGCACGAACTAGACGCCTCAGCTAATTAGAATAACCTTTTTAGAAAGAGAAAAGAAGCTACATGTCAGAGGAGCGCAACAGAGCTAATAGTGTCGGGTCAATCAAGGAACTCATCAACAAAAGAAAAATAATATAATAATTAGGGGAGCGGATTTTAAGAAAGAAGTCATCAAGCAAGAAGTAAAGGAGTTTATTCTGAAAGAAATAGGTATAGCTACTGGCATAGAAAAAGCATACACGGTGGGAAAACTGGATGCTAAGATGACGATGGTGAAATTGGAAAACTTTGATCAAAAACTTGGAGTATTAAAGAGAAAAAGTAGACTAGGGTAACCTCATACACATACAGTGTGTCGGTTTTTGAAAGTGTATTTGTGGCTATATTGAAAAGTTTTATAAACACTTTTGCCCATCCTCAAATATTTTATAAAGCTATCATCATCCCCGGATTTCAATTCTTTGTGTATCACTCGGTCTTGATAGCATCATTGTAATAGCTTTAGAGTGACCACTTTTCAATTTATACAAACCTTGAGATCCTTCGTAAGTAAAAAAGGGTTTTCTTCAATGAAAAAACAGAATGTTTATATAAAACAAGAAACAAGCAAATAATTACGATTTCTATTAATGCTAAGCAGATATAATGCAAGGTGTAACTAAAATACTTGTTCATATCGTACGGCGTACTAAACACGGATTGTTTGCATGTATTCAAAATAAAACATCAACACAGACGGTCACCCTTCATTATAGTTGCCCGGTTTTGCACGCTTGCGAAATCGCGGCCAGACCATTAAGATAAATGCGTCAAACGTTTATAGGAAATTACAGCATAAGACATGGCAACACTGCCGGACGTCATCTGGATGGTAGTCTAAAATGATGTATATACCTTGGTCGCCAAATTGATGGGAATTATTCATAAATATACATGGGAAGTCAAATTGTTTACAACATGAAAGGCGTTCATTTTACCACGTATATAATCTTTTTCGTATAAGTAGTTTTTTTAATTTTAAACGTCAGCTATTGTGAAACAAGCAGAAGTAACTAATATACATGGACAACATTACATGTAAAGCCAATGGTTTTGGTGGACGCTAAATACCTGCGCTATGGAAAGACGTCAAATTGATAGCGTGATGTAAATATATATATATATATATATATATATATATATACCGTGTGTCCACAGGAGTACGCACCATAGAGATAAGATAATGCTAATAGAATATAAATATCAACCAGTGCTATGACCACCGTCCCTTTTCTTGTACCATTTATAACAATATTGTCTCATACAGTGGCGAGTTAGAAGCCAGAAAACAACGTCTTAGCGTGCCGGCGATTCCAGCGTTAGCCGATCTTTCTATTCTATTTGGTTATCCCTATGGTGCGTATTCCTGTGGACACACGGTATATATATATATATTAAAGGTAAACATTTCAGGGTGTCATACCGCTTAATAAATTTGAAGATTTCTTCAACTGGTTGAAGAACATCTTGAATGGCGTTTGGGGTTGGACGACGTTTCGACGAAATCACATTCGTCATTTTCAAGTCCTTGTAGTCCGGGTTTGGCTTCTAGTTATGCGGCAACACGACGGACTGTCAACTGTGCATCAAGTTGACAGTCCGTCGTGTTGCCGCATAACTAGAAGCCAAACCCGGACTACAAGGACTTGAAAATGACGAATGTGATTTCGTCGAAACGTCGTCCAACCCCAAACGCCATTCAAGATGTTCTTCAACCAGTTGAAGAAATCTTCAAATTTATTAAGCGGTATGACACCCTGAAATGTTTACCTTTAATACATATCAGCCGCGAAAACCTTCGTAATATTAATATATATATATATATATATAATAAAAGTAAATAAATCTTGAAAATTTTAATTAAAATATGGCAGATAAAAGAATAACACGGAAAAGTAAAAAGACTGAAGAGAGAAAAGGTGAGGAACAAGAAGAGATGGAAGCAGTAGCGAGTGCTGCAGATAGGTAGAAAGGGAAGAAGTACAGCAGGAGGAATACATGGAGATCAGGTAAGAATTCAGGAGGAACAAACGGGAAAACAAGTCGATATGGAGAAGTTAATGGAAATGCTATTAAAATACAAGAAAATTTACAACAATCAAGTAAGAAATTGACATTAGAGGTGACAATCTGAATGTACAGTTGAAAAATATTTGAAAATCAAATTTTCAGAACAAAGCTAATAGATAACTGAACCCAAAACCCTGAAAGAGTCTGAATGCACCATCATGTAAATAATTTGAAACGATTGCAGAATAAAAGGTGTAATTCAATTAAAATAGAGTAGCCAGTGCAATATATTTATTCTATCAAAAATGTTCTATGAAATATTTAGACATCATACCACTTATAATATCCTTCTGTGGAATTTGCAGCAGCTATTCACTTCCATTTGGCAGCTATTTGCGTGAGAACGGAACGGACGCGAAATAATTTGGTGGCGATAAATCACTCGTTTACGGGCCTTATCACATCTAAGTTTCGTGTAGTTACGTGCAGCGGATTTATAAAAACAAAAACACAACAAAGAGTGGCAGATTTAAGAGAAATAAATAACAAGGGGGCAAAACGCTTAAAATTAAGGTGTAGAGCTACAAAGTGCCAAAATTTAGCAGAGCAGGCAGGACGCGAACCCGAGATATTAGGCGGCCGGCGTGCAAATAGCGCGCTTGCTTGTGAAGCAGATTTCAAAGAGCGCGATAAACGCACAATGAAGGTCGGTAAGATTACGGGCACACCCTACAAAAGAGATAGGGATTTAAACAGTAGCGGAGAAAGAGAAGAGGAAGCATTTAAGAGAAGTAGATTGGTAATTAGGTCTCCAGGGGAAGAAAGAGTACTAAAAGGAATAACAAAACCGAACATGGAGGAATTACAAGAAATTAAACAGTTGATGCTAAGTATGTCAAAAGAGCTAAAAAAACACACATCGGAAACTCAGAAATGAAATGAGGGAAAGAGAGAAGTGAAAAACTCAGAAAAACCAGCTAACGGGAAGAATAGAAAGCCTCGAAATTAAAGTAGAAATGATGGAAAAAGAGAAAAGAAGGGAAATGTGATAAAGAGTAAAATTCGAGGAACAGGCTAAGGAAGAGGCAACTGAAAATTTCTTGAAGGAGAAGCTAAACATAGAGGTAAAGGTGAAAAAAGTAATTAACATCAGAACTGAAAAAGGACCAACAACAAATATCCTAGAAATAGGGGATTGGGACAAAAAACAAGAAATAATGAAAAGCAAGCATAAGCTAAAAGGTTCACAAATTTACATCGACAATGATCTTACTGTAAACGAAAGAACAATTCAGATGAAAATTAGAAAAATAGCAAAAGGGCAAAGAAACAAGGCACTTAGAGTAAAAGTTGGATACAAGAAAATCACAATAGAAGGGGAGGAATATGTTTGGGACCAGAAAGAGAAATGGGTAGTAAAACTGGACAAGAAAAAAAAACTAAAGCGCGAAAACCGAAAGGCAAAAAAGAAGACGAATACGGATTTTGAAAAAGTATATGATTCAGGCAAGGACGATGATAAGCAAAGAGTTGTTACACGAAAATGCAGAAGCAATAGATGAACAAAACAGGAATGATGCGAAAGAACAAAGTACACAAAAAGTGATCAGTAGTAACAGAAAAAGAGGGAAACACATAAGGAAAAATCTATTTACGGCAACATGGAACGTGCAGGGGACGTTCGAACCAGGAGCAATAAAGAAATTAGTAAGTGAGATAAAGAAAAGTAAACTGGATATTGTGGCGCTGCAGGAAACGAAACAGAAAAACAACGAAATAATGGTAATTGATGGATACACATTCTTCAACAGTGGAAGCAATACTAGGATTCTTGGAACCGGCTGCATAATATCAAAAGAGATAAAAGCAGCAGTAGTGACATTTAAAGCAGTATCAGACAGAATTTGTATTTTGAGGTTGAAGGATAAATATCAAAAACTATCGTTAATAAATGCCCATTCGCCGAGAGAAAACGGAGAAGATGATAAGAAAGAAGAGTTCTACGAAATATTACAACGGGAATATGACAGTCTGCCAGGATATGATTTAAAAATCGTACTAGGCGATTTTAACGCAAAAGTGAAACTACAGCAAACATACCAGAAGTAATAAGAACGGGAAACTATTGATTAATTCCGCGAGAACTAACAATATGAAAATTAAAAATACATATTTTGAGAGAAAGGAGATATACAAGGGGACGTGGAGATCACCAGATGGAAGAACTATGAATGAAATTGATCATGTATTAGCAGAAGCGAAAAAGGGAGAAAAAAGTATCACGAATATAGGAAGTTACAGAGGCCCGAACGCTGTCTCAGACCATATAATGCTGGGTATTAAATTGGATTTAAAGATCCCAACAGGCAGAAAAGGAAACAACACAAAACAAAGAAGGATGAACATAGACAGCTTACAGCAAAATGAAGAAAAGCAAAAATTCATGGAAAGGGTGAGTGACACCAAACAGGACACAAGCGTCGAGGCCATCTGGGAAAGTCTAAAAGACGCCATAGGGTACGCAAGTGTAGAAATAAAAGGACAGAAAAAAGAGAAAGACAAGGAATGGTATGATGGGGAATGCGAAAGAGCACTAACAGAAAGAACAAAAGTAGGAATGGAAATGTTGACAGATCCATCAATAGAGAACACAGACAGATACAAGGAACAAAGGAGAATATGTAAACATCTATGTCGAGCAAAGAAAAGAACAGATAATGAGAAAGTTAGAAACATGTTACAGAAACAGAAATAAGAAACTTGTACCAAGGAGTGAAGAAAATTAAACAGAAAAACCAAGACACAACAATTTTCATTAAAAACAAAGAAGGGCAACTGCTAGGGGACCAAGAAGACATACTGGAACGATGGGCGGAATATTATGAAGAACTACTGAACAAAAAAGAAACGGGACGAGATTACGAACAAACAGAAACAGTGGAAAACGCTACTTTGGAGAATGACCCACCAAACTTAGATGAAATAATAAGGAACCTAAAAAACAATAAAAGCCCAGGGGGTGATAACATAATGGCGGGATGGTTTAAATACGGGGGAGAAGAATTGCATGGAAGGAAGAAAAAACGCCGAAGGATTGGCTACAGGCGATAATTTGTCCAATACATAAAAAGGGACCAAAAACTACAGAAGAGTGGCGCTGTTGAATGTAGCTTACAAAATAATGGCCACAAGTATAAAAACTAGGTTAGCAAGGGAGCCAGAAACAATCATAGGAGAATACCAATGCGGTTTCAGGTCAGAAAGATCAGTAGTCGACCAGTTGTTCGTGTTAAGAGAAATACAAGCAGAAAGCTACGAGCACAAATTGAACACACACCTACTGTTCGTAGACTTCAAGCAAGCATATGACAGAGTTAACAGGACACGCTTGTTTCAAGCAATGGAGGAACTTAATATAACCAAGAAACTAGTCAACCTAACGAAAATGACGTTGGAAGGAACTGAGAACTCAGTCAAAGCAGCAGGTTCTATATCCAGGAAATTCAAGGTGGAAGAAAGTTTAAGACAGGGCGATCCACTATCAGCGACGCTATTTAACCTAGCATTGGAAAACGTAATCAGGGAAAGTAAAGTGAATAGAACAGGTACGAGGCTAAGGTGAACAATTCTCGGCCTGACAATGAAAAACTGCGATTTTCAGTTAAAAAATGATTTTATTTTTCTACATAATCTCCCTTGACTTCAACACACTTGGTCCAGCGTTTCTCCAACATCAGTATTCCTTCCCGGAAGTGAGAGTCTGTAAGGCTGTGAAAATATTCATCTACGGCCCTCTTCTTCATTGGACGCGAAGCGCTTCCCAGAAACAAATTTCTTCAAGTTTGGGAACAGATGGAAGTCCGAGGGTGCCAAATCAGGAGAATAGGGGGGATGGCCGAGCAAATCGAAACCCAAATCCCGCATTTTTCCCATCGCCAACGTACTCTTGTGAACAGGTGCGTTGTCCTGGTGAAAGATGATTTTTTTCTTCTTCAAGCCAGGCCTCTTCTCCCTGATTTTGGCATCCAACTGGTCAAGAAGGTTGGAGTAATATTCGCCTGTAATTGTTCTGCCTTTTGCAAGGTAATCAATTAACAGGATCTCTTTCGCATCCCAAAACACGCTGGCCATGACCTTTCCAGCAGATGCGATCGACTTCGCTTTCTTTGACGCTGAACCACCGGCTTCCACCCACTGCTTCGACTGGGGTGTAGTGGTGAACCCATGTCTCATCCATGGTGACAAATCACCGCACAAAATCGGTCGGATGCCTATTGAATCTGTCCAAACATTGCTGCGAAACTCGTTTGCGTATTTGCTTTTGATCGGCATTCAGCAAATGCGGCACCCATCTCGCGCAGAGCTTTCTCATCCCTAATTCTTTGTGCAACATGTTTCGCACCCTTTCTTTCGATATCCCCACAGCCTCAGCTATCTCACTGACCTTCACTCGCCTATCGTCCAACACGATATCATACACTTTTTCGACGGTTTCCGGTGTGGTTGTGGTTTTTGGCCGTCTTTCACGTGGGCCATCTTCGAGGGACGTGCGACCATGTTTAAATTCAGCTGCCCACTTTTTAACGGTTGACATGGAAGGAGCAGTGTTCCCGTAAACTTTTGTCAACTTCGGATGAATTTCCTTAGGGGTAATCCATCCAAAACGAAGAATTTTATGACCGCACGATATTCAAATTTATCCATTTTAACGAAAAACACGCAAGACGTCTACGGCAAAAATTCGTGTAAACAAACTACTTGAGAGAACAAGTTGAAACTTGTCATACAAACTAATAACACTTGCACGCAGGCAGGAAAAATAAATTTTTGCAGATTGGAACGCCATAAGGTGGTTTAACATATATATATATATATATATATATATATATATATATATATATATATATATATATATCTGTTTTTGTATCAAGTGGAGATCCGGGATAAATATTGGACTACCCGAGATCCACCACAACAGAACGACTTTGCTGAGTACATTTTCCACAAACGGTTGCCTAATCCGTTACTTAATCCCTAACCACGGAGAGGGGAAACAATTTCAGCACTTGACTCATTCGTGATATAATGTAAGCAATATGAGATCCCTAATAAAAAACATACTAGTAGAGATCCGAAGCTGTATATGCTGATGTATGTAGGGTAATATGAGATCCTGCAAGGTTGTCATACCTTTTGACTAAGAAAACAATGATAAGAGAATGCGCGCGAAAGGTTTTGCTTATGCACGTAAATATTTTAGCAATCAGCGAACGTGTTCGGAATATTGTGTTAGTGATCTGCATTGTTTGAAGCGGAAGGTTTACAAAATGTTTTCACGTGGAAAACTGTTATTAAGTTTAGTTAAAAGTGAAAAATCCACACCAGCTGCTAGAACACAAGACGAAGGTAAGTTAGAATAACTTTAAGAACAATAACCAGGTCCCCAACTGAGGGTTTTATTGCGGCAAGGGTAGCAGAGTGGGTGCAGCTTATTGCGAATGTGCTAGTTCACAATTATATTATACGCAATTTTTACATCAAATACTTTTAATAGAAAACCTGGACGTGTATAATAATTTAGAAGAACCAAATGCAATAGACCCTTGGTTAGAATTTAACAAATGGCGCGACGCTCGACAACAAATGGCCAGACGTGCAATTCGCAGAGAGGCACAGAAGGACGCAGATGTTTATAAACAAAATTTAGAAAAACCGGTGCTGCATGAATTAAGACCACCTCAAACAAGTTCAAAACCATTAAATACATTCGAATGTAATTTACCGGTATGTTGTAGAGTGATTAGTTTTATAATGTTCAGGAATATAGATAAGTAATTACGAGAATTAATATATTTTTAGAAGAACGATGAAACTAGAGATGATGTAGGTGCCGGAAGTGCAAGCGAAATATCGAATTCTAGCAGAAATTTTGAAAAACCGGGATTTGAAGGGTTAAGACCGATCCAAACGAGTCCGAAAGCATTATCCACATCAAACTGTAACCTACCGGTAGGTGCAAAATCATTATTTTAATAATGTGCAGCAGTGTAAACGCGTAGGTACGAAAAATAACATATTTTTAGGAATATGTCGAAATGAGAAATGATGGAAGCGTAAGCAAAATACAGAATTCTGTTCAAAATGTTAAAAAACCAGTGTTTCACGAGCTAAGACCACTCCAAATGAGCCCAAAACCGTTCCATACAGCAAACTGTAATTTATCGGTAGGTTGCATAATCATTATTTGTATAATGTGCAGCAATATAAATACGTAGGTACGGAAATTATTACAATTTAAGGAAATTGAGAAAACAAGAGTTGAAGGACATGCCGGAAATGTAAACGAAATATCAAATTATATCAAAATCAGTCCAAAATCGTCACACTCATCCAACATCAATGTATTGGTATGCTGTAAAATTGCTATTTATATAATTGGCAGTAATATAAATACGTAGGTACGAGAACTAATGTATTTTCAGGAAAATGTCGAAACCAAAGATGAAGAAAGTGTTGTCGAAAATTCGGAGAATTCCGATTTTGAAGATTCATCTGTAAGTACCTAGTAAATATATTAAATGTCCTATTTGGTCTTAATCTACAAATTTAGAATATTCTTTTATTATTAAGAGAATTGCAAACTATCCTAAATAATAATAGTTTCAAAAGCTTTCAATGTTGCAATTGAATACATCCCAACGATTAGGTACATTATTATTTTTTTAGATTTCTTGGAAACCAGACGGAGAGAAAAGCGAAGACAGCTCAGATTATTATTCCGATCACAGTAAAATTGTTCACACAACTTCACCTATATCCTATAAGGTTTCTCAGGTGCAGAATGGTATAGGAAAACCAGCAGTACACAAAGTAAGACTTCTCCAAAGGAATCCAAAACCATCACATATATCCGACTGTAATTTACCGGTATGTTGCACAAATATAATTTTTTTTATTTCGGTTTCGTAATAAACTTTTTATCTGATTTGATTTCTAAATGTGATTATTAAAGGACTCAAAGCAGTGCTAATTAGAGCAGTGCGTTGACATTGTTTTTCATATAGAAAATATTGAAACATTGAAACACCCTCGTTTGTTTCAGACAACTGGCAAATTGTCACATTTAGGAAATGTCACAAGTCAAAGTTTTAAATTATTTTTATTAAGTAAATAAAATACTTGTATAAAAAACTTGTTTTATAAGGCCCGTTGTCGCATTCGTCTGCATGCCACAAAATCATGTATTATGCAACTTTCGTTTTATTGTACTATTACAGCACTGAAAATCGCGGAAAACTGTTTTACTAGAGGCTGCTAACGCATTCTTTGTGGAAATATTTGTTTTGTGGCGTTTCACTATGTGACCATTGTAAAATTAACGTGAAATGCCAAACTACAGCTTGGCAAAGGTAGCTTGGCGCCTGACGAAAATCGGAACTAATGTTAGAATCTAGTAATTTTCAAGTTTCGTGTTGGTAATATTTTTGACAACTATCATATTGACATTCAATCGTAAACCTTATTTAAGGTAAATGACACAATAAACCAGAGGCGTACTTCAGATTTAGCAAACGGAAGGTAATAGACTGCACAGAATTTGGTTGTGTTATAAAGAGCAACATAAATTTGTGGTCACACACAGGGTTAATTATAGGCTTGCTTGCCTAGTATCTAATCAATGAACAATGGAAATAACTTTATTAAGCACAAGACTACAACAGTGTTGATCGTGAAGGCATATTATTATTATTCTTGTTCTTCTTAAAAGAACAAAGATTAATCGTGAAGGCCTATTACAATGTGTTAAACTTAGATGTTTTTTAATGTAGCGGTTTTTAAAACACAACACTTATTTATTTAGCGAAACTTATTAAAATCAACGAACAAAAAAAAAGAATAATCAACAATAATGGTCTTTAACACTAACAATGTTCGATTTCGCGGCAGCTGCAGTATAACTCGTAAGAATAATAATGTCTTAGCATATACGAGCTCAATTGCATCAAAAATACGGGTGATGGGATACTAAATATAAATTTTGAATATCAAACACCTGAAATATCATCGTCAGAACTACTGTTACTATTACCATAATTAAATTAATTAGAGCCACTCTCATCACTACCTAAGTTGACGATTAGTTGATCGACGATTAAGTCCAAAGCCGGTTCTCTTAGCATGAGAATATCTTCAGCTTTTTAAAGGTATTAAAAAAGTCTTTGTAGTATTTTTCAACCTCCTAAAGTGAACATTTCTCTTTGCTACATATTATTTTAATGACGCCCAAACTAACTCGATTGGATTTAGATACGGGTGGTATTGAGGTAATCGTAACACATCACGTCCTTTTTGTTGTAATAAGTAATGGATTTCATAAGTCTTGAATCGCGATTGATGTAACTTACTAAGATTATACAACATGTCTTCTGTAAAAAGTATACCTCTCCGAAAATGTAAGCGAAGTTGTGGAATATCATGTCGTTCTATTAGAAGTTTCCTGTTGGATTTGATTTTATGCCAACGAAAACCTATTTCGTGAACTGATTTTCTCAGCGATTCCCTCGTTCCAGTATAACCCGTTTTTTCTACAAATCTTGCATGAATATTCCTAATAGTGAGAACCCTCTTCTCGTCAATATAAAAATTATTTATTGTTCTTCGCAATACCTCTTTATCGAAATCATCCAAAAGGGTTTCAGCGTTTAATATTGTTCTTTTTTAATTTGGAGTTGAAAATTTACTGCATTGCCCATTCTTGATTGCTGTTGCTTTTTGGGCAATTCTTTGTATAGTGCGTACACTTACACCAGTTGCTTTGGCCACACGCTGTTGAATTTTATTCAAGTCTAAAAGAAGCGTTCCAATTTTACACTCTTCTTTCAGGACGTTGAGAACGTTATTTATAATTTCTCGCCTTTGGCCGTTTATTACCTTATCTTTAATTTTTGAACGAAATTTCATTAAGAGAGCTTTAGCAAAACGTATTTTATTAATACTGTCAAAGTTAAAGACCCTTTTTTACTTAGCAATTTTGTACCAGTAACCTATCCGAAATCAAGTTTTTATATTTTATCTATATTAATTAATCAATTTCGCTAATAAAAGCGGACATTTTACGAAATCCACTTACCTGCCGCTACTGATTACTTGACATTTAAAATATAGCCAAATTTTGTATGTTTGACATTTTAGTCTACAGATTGCGGCAGGCCACTATGACCATAGCAAAAGCAATGAGACTTTACATGTGGCCCTAATTGTATTTAAAAAATTTAAAAATCAAATATACAGTGTGGTCCATTAAGTGTGCAACAAATGGGACATTTTTTTATTAGTTGTAAAACCGAAATTTAAATACCGCTAAAAGTTAGTGCATGTTCGATAACCATATCAGATGCCCTTAGAATGGCTTCAAGTCAAACAATATACAGGGCAGGACAAAAAATATGTAATTCGTTCAAGAATAAAGTTACCTTATTTAAAAAAATATAGCAAAATTTTACTGAGAAAAGTTGTTTAGAATCAAAAGTTATGCTCAAATACAAAGTCACGGCCTCCTATTCGAATTTTGACTCTTTTTTTGTAAAATTTTGTATTATCCCCGTATGATACATATTTTTATTATTCGGATTTTATTAAGAGTTTTTCATATGTAAATTATTATTAGTAAAGCATTTGCCTTGTTAAAAAGAATATTTGCGAAATTCTAAAGTTCTGTTAAATATCGTTGCAACAAACATGAAGTGGACGCTTACCTAAAAAAATATAAATCCAAGTAAATTTTACAAATACTCTTCAAGTTGCTAAAAGTTATTTAAAAGGGATGTGGTTGTGGCTACGTTAAATACATATAAAACCAAAATAATAAAAATATGTATCATACGGGGGTAATACAAAATTTTCCAAAAAAGAATCAAAATTTGAATAGGAGGCCGTGACTTTGTATTTGAGCATAACTTTTAATTCTAAACAACTTTTCTCAATAAAATTTTGCTATATTTTTTGAAATAAGGTAACTTTGTTCTTGAACGAATTTCATATTTTTTGTCCTGCCCTGTATATTGTTTGACTTGAAGCCATTCTAAGGGCATCTGATATGGTTATCGAACATGCACTAACTTTTGGCAATATTTAAATTTCGATTGTACAACTAATAAAAAAAAATCCCATTTGTTGCACACTTAATGGACCACACTGTATATCTTGTATTTATAATGATCCTAACGACCTACCGCTATCGTACATTGATTGTTCGTTTGTTAAACACCACATGCCACATGCATATTCTACTTGCTTTTGCAACGGTTCTAGTAGCCTGCTGCAATCTGTATACCCATAATCCATATTACCAAATCAGTGAAATATAATTACAGCGCCTATCAAAGCCTACCTTGAGCGGCATGCTGCATTTGCCAAGCTGTAAGTGAAAAATTTACGTAACCATGCTACGAATGTAGCAATTCTCAAGATAGTATTGTTGTCAATAACATTTTATATAATTTGTTTGAAATGTTCTAACGTCATCAATAACTTTTTAAATAACTATCTATATTATCTTAAAGTTCAGATAATAATGATCGTTACCTCGGATTCAAACAAAAACGTATGATTGTACATTTATTTTTATGTTGGAATTATTGTCAAAAGTCAAAAAGTAATCACTACTAAGATTTATGCTTTACACCCAGGTAACTACAATTACTCTGTTAATTTCATTCATCTTTGCTATATGAACTTTAAGGCCTTTTTCCTAATGTAACCTATTTCAAATTTTATACCATCGAAAACAGATTAAAACCTGCTCCTGAAATAAATTAAAGAAATACTGGTTGTCTTTTAAAAAAATCTTCATGATATTATAACATTTCAAACAAATGTGGAGCAGACTTTCAAACTGCGTTTTGTCCATCTTTCATAATTTTCAGGAAACAAGAAAGTGGAAAAATAGTGCATATTGCAACAAATGGACATGTGCCAATTAATAGGTCACAAAACATTGATAATAATGACAAATGGCCAAACATTGAGTGGTTCCGTTTTCTGCAATAACAGCAAAATTGAGGGTCGCAAAATGCTTTTTGTTTGGAAATGAGGAGAAAAAAAGCGAACTTTTATAGTAAACCGATATTAGATTTTAAATTTCCTGCAATTAACACTAGTTAAATATAATGTAGTAAACACTAAGAAAACACTATAGTATCAAAATAATTGGCAGTAACAGGTTATTCAATGATGACATCATGTGCTGTTACATTCAAAATGCATTTTGTCCATAATTTTTGGACAAAACGCATTTTGTATGTCCTTATGTATAGGACAAAATTCATATTGAATGTCCAAGCCACTTTTGCAGCACATTTTAAGTAGAACAGAATGGGTTTTGAATGTCCAGGATAATGTTAAAAAATACTCCTTTAAATATAGAATGCAACGCCACCTCTAACTACAAATTTTCATTTTTGGACAAAACGCATTTTGGAAGTCCCCTCCTCAAATGACATAAAAATCTGTAAATGACTTTAGTATAGGCGCTCTAATGGGAATCGCTAGCCCCTTTGAGATTTTTTTCTGAAAACGAATATTAACGGAGTTACCGAATTTATGCTCTACTTAATTTCCACACGGTATAGTATTCTAAAATTTGCTTTTTAATATACTATTAGGATTCTACTCAAATATCAACGAATCGAAGGTTGGTGGAACACAGCCTACGAAAAGGGAGAGTGTGGAATAAAAAAGATCGTTGCACTTATTGCGAGAAGGATGTCACAAATTTTTCAAGGCATCTATTCAGAAAACATGCAAACACTGAAAGTGTACAGCAAATTCTTGAGCAACCGAAAGGTGATCGCAAAAGAAAGTTTATGATTGATCTTTTAAGAAAACAGGGTAATTTTTCGGTACTTACCGAGAATATAACGAGACCGGTTCAAAGACCTACCTTAAAAGTAAATGAAAATGATGTTTTACCAACAGATTACATTCCTTGCAAATATTGTAAAGGACTCTATAAAAGAAAATCATTACGGAGGCATGCCCTAAAATGTTATTATAATAACGAAAATAACAGAAAGACCAATTTTGCAAGCGAAGGTCAAACAATGATGGCTTTTACTGAATCCCGCCAGGAATATCTAAAAACATTAAGATTAACGTCCGAAGTCTTCAATAGTATGCATGTTGATCGAATATCTTCCCTCGGGAAAAGTGACCCAATAGTTTGTCAGTATGCAGAAGACTACTTGCGCAAACATAAAAGACCACATATTAAAAGCGCTGTAGCAAACAAAGTAAGAGAATTGGGTAGGCTTCTCATTCCACTTCAAGATATTTATAAAATTAATTCTATGGCAGAAGTGTTGAAACCGGAACACTTCGATAAAGTAGTTTCAGCAAGCCGCATAATTACTGGTTACGATGAAGCTACACGATCTTATCGATCACCTTCTTTGGCGCTTCATATGAAAACAATTTTACTGGCTGTATGTTCGGCAGCCAAAACTCTTTTGCTAAAAAAGAACCCGATTTTGGCTATCACTGATTACGACGCAGCACTGAAAAATGTCAAGGGATTTCGCGAATTAGTTGACCTTAACTGGAAGTTTGAAATGGGCAGTTTAGCATTAAAGGATCTAAATGAAAAACAATCCGCAAATCCACAGAAGTTGCCAATAACTCAAGACATAATTTCTTTCAGAAATTATACCCACAAAGTTGCAGAAACGTGTATGAACAATTTAAAATTAAATCCCGAAGATATACAGTCCTTCAAAAACCTCACGGAAGCGGCTCTGGCCCTGACAATTATTTTAAATAGAAAGAGAGTCGGTGACGTACAGTACATAAAGATAGAATCCTATAATCGAGATTTAACTAGGAATAATCAAGCAGAGTGCCTTAATTCTTTGACAGAATCTGAAAAGCAGTTGTCAATGCATTTTAAACGAATTATGACAGTGGGAAAAGGAAGTAGATCAGTCCCAATACTTTTCTCAAAAGATATCCAAGAATACATAGAAACATTGTTATCACTCAGAAGACAGCTACAAAGTGATTGCTTCCCAGTTCATATTCATGCTTAACTCATACATTGTTCAGGATACCTTTCTTTGTTCTTTGTAGCAGAATTAAGTTAAGTTAAATAGTTGACTGCCTGTTCCTACTCTCCATCACTCTCGTGAACTTATGAATATCTTTGTGTGTGAACTAGGTGTTTGCAACTACGAGGGGTGTCTGACGGAAATTGAGCCTGGGGTAGTTAATGTAAACTGATTTCGGAATTTTTTTATTACTTTTCTATATAGTCTCCTCCAACCTCAATGCACTTTTGACATCGCGTATACAACATCTTTAAACCGGTCAAAAAATATTCCGAAGTTTTGTCGGCAAAATGGGCTTCTACAGCCATCATCATCTCATCTTCATCCCTAAATCTTAGGTCTTTCTTCAAATTTGAAAACAAATAGTAATCACTGGGGGCCATGTCTGGACTGTAGGGCGGGTGGACAATTTCTTCCATTCCTGACTCCCTTAAAGCACGCTTTGCAATTTGGGCCATGCGTTGTCCTGAAGTAACAAAATGCCACGCCTCAATTTTCCTCGCCTTTTCTTGTTGATGATTTCCCGCAGTTGAAAAATAAGATTCGCATAATACGCGCCTGTCATCGTTGTCCGTCTTCGGCAAGTAATCTATCATCAGAACTTCTTCGCTATCCCAAAAAATGGATGCCATGAGGTTACAAGTGGTGCGAGAGACTTTGAACTTCCTGGGTGCTGCTTGTCCCTTTTTTACCCACTGCATAGATTCCTGTTTGGATTCCGGATCATACTGATGAATCCATTTCTCATCACAGGTGACAATTCTCTCCCAAATTGCGTCTTCATTCTCTTCACACAGTTCGAGAAACGCCCGCGAACTTTCCACTCGCCGCTGTCGATCAAATGGCGTCAACAGTTTGGGTACCCAGCGTGCACACACTTTGCTCATGTTTAAATGCATATGAAGGATCGTTCCAACTCTTTCTTTACTAATCTTTAGTTTGTTAGCTATCTGCCGAATACGAATTCGCTGGTTTGCGAGCACCATTTCCATAACTTTTTCCACATTTTCCTCGGTCACTACCGAAACTGAGGGCCCAGGGTGGTCGTCGTCTTCGATAGACTCTCTCCCTTGTTGAAACAGCCGAACCCACCTTTTAACTGTCGCATACGAAGGAGAAGACTTGCCATAGACACGGTTCAACTCCTCATTAATGTCGTTTGCAGGAAGTCCCCTTTTCCAGGTTTTTTATGTATAATAATTAAATTAAGATATCTACCCTATTTGCTTATTGAACAGAAGTAGTATCAATAATAATATATTTCGCACTTACCTTGTTACTTTCAAATGAATTCTAAATTGACATATCTCATCAATAAATATATGACATTGAAATTAGGTCATTTAAATCTTTTTTCGACGACTGACATCGAAAGTAGATTTTTCTCACTGTCATTTGTCAACAGAAAGTTGGCATTCGCCGCTCAGCGTGCGTTTTCATCACTTTGCTGCTCGCCGAGCGTTTTGTGTTTCCGCGTGAGCAAAACAGGTAGGCACGTCCGAATGTTTCCTTGACAACGCCCGTCATTTGTTGAATTAACCGCCTCACATGTCATCGACGATGCGAGTAATTTTAAATTGATTGTCAATTAATTTTTTGAATAAAATGAAATATGTTTATTTTCAGAAGTAATACTCTAAGTACTTCGATATTATCGGGTTATATGTCGATAACTTGTTGCACAATAATAAAAGAGTGTCAGTTTGACAGGTTAAATAGTCCGACCGCGTCAGCGGGAGGAGTATTCTGTCAAACTGACACGATTTGTTATTGTGCAGGAAGTTTGAGACGTATAACATGTTCGAAGTACGCATTGTATTCGATTTGATTATTTTTTGAGTAAATTTTAATATTAGGGTCAAATAAATATTTTAGTGGCAGCTCGATTTGTTTATATTAACCTAGCTGAACGTCATCTCCATGAAAACAACATCAAGTTGACAAAAGTTATGTATTGCGTTGCCTAGTGAAGTTACTCTAGTATAATCGATTTTGTATAATCGAAATTATACAAGATAACTTAACTAAATCCAGCCTTCTGATTGGTTGAGATCGCTACGAAAAAAATAATCGCCTTAAGAATATGCTCAGTCGTTGAAAAAACAGTATGTATGTTCCGAGCTAAAAGTCCTCTTGCCGCTTTTGCATGATTGCTGGTTTCGGCTTGCGCCTCAACCAGCAATATTCATGCGCAAGCGGCAAGAATGCACATTCAGCTCTTAACATACAATATACTATCTAAATGTACCTCGGCTAGCCAGCTTATTTAGCAATTAAGAACTCTATATCCTTCTCAGCTGAATGAGTTATTGTTAATATAAATTATATCTTTAGAATTGTATTTAGAATTATCAAATTATTATCAATTTGACTTGCTTTTTAAATCACACTATCTAGTACTTGAAATTGAACCTTCTAATTCAGTTATAGTGTATTAATATGTTTGGCTTGACATTACATTTGATAATCAAACTAAAGGTTGTCAAAATATTTAATTAAATTACTTGTTCCAAAAATGCGAAGTTAAACTTTCTTAAAGATAAATAGACCAAAAATAATACAATTTCTAAATATAAAAGCCGAAAACGTCGAGTACTCAAATCAATTCAAATTTGGAAAACTTAATATTCTAAATGTTCTCTAAATCTAAAATACAATGTTTTATTCTAATTTTGCCGTACTAAACTGTTATTAAAATACACTAACCTTCTCAAAGATGAACTCGTACCTGAAGTGTGTTTCTATATCAGCTCCAAACTGATCACAGTCGTCAAACATCTCCTTTAAGATGTCGAAGACCCATAAAAACTCGTTGTAGCTGTCGTGACCGTTTAATATTTTGTTAAACGGTAGTGCAGCGTGCCACAAACACAAACACTCGCACTAACTGATGACTTAAACACCAATAACCACTTGAAATGGTTTCTATTAATCTCCAAATCGCTATGCGAATAATAATTGAGACTCCTTGGTCAGACTTTGATCGTGCAGAAGGCTATTCTTGCTAACACGTACCAAACTTCAATATTATTCTCACAATTAAAGGGGTATTATACCTTTAACGTGACTAATTAGACTGAGATTACTCAAAATATAGAAACTTTTTCAGTTGCAGTCAACAACCCTCTGGTTGCTAATATTTACTGCCACCAGCTATTCACTTACACTTGTTATCACATGATACCCTTTAGATATCTGGATATTAATTGAAAATAATTAAGCATTCTCACAGCATGCTACATTACATCCTTTCTTCGTGAGATACTTGATTACCGAACGGTACTCAAATTTAGGCATTTCACTTACAGCGCGCGCCATGTTTCCTTCTCGTTAGGCTGACAACTACAGTTGTGATGCGATTTTGTCAAACTTTGTCATACTTCCATGGCAAGAGTTGATGTATGCAACAAGGTTATAAACTTTTATAAAATCGTGCTACAAATGGAGCAGGCTCATTTTCCGTCAGACACCCCTCGTATTATGTCATTTAGTATACAGAAAACGGAAGTCCTTCATCCATTGCTGTTTATTTGATTTTCTCCAAATGTTCCTACTGTACCTTCTGAATCTTAAATTACAGCAAGCTCAAATTTGAGATGTATCAATGTAAGTAACCGATGTCTTATGGTGGTTTTCAAAATTCTGAAATCAGCCCAATTGGTTAAATTTTAAGTTTTAAGTTTGAGTAAATTATCTGATTTAGAATCGTTAAGAGATATAGTTTAACCCAAAATTACTTCAATAACTGCTGCCATTTCCTATAATAATTGATTTTGATTAAGGTCCTGCATAGACTTGCTGCCAAAAAATTATAATAAATTAGCAAGGAAAATATCCGCCCAAAAACCATGCATCCATAGATATCAAATTTCGTCTAAATCGGTCCAGTGGTTTCGGAGATATCTGAGGGAACGATTCCAAGACTTCAATTAAATCTAAAATTTTAACAAAAATAAATTTTTAATATGGCAAAGTGGTCATATTAAATATTATTCTTTCTCTTACAAATAAATAAAGACATTTTAGAGTTCGTACGAATTTACTTTGGGCGTTGTGGCAACAGAACTTTGTGCCACTACTATACAACACTTTACGTGTGCAATAACCGAGTTCTAACGAACGGATTTTGAGCGTTGTGGCTCTATATAAGCATTGGGTGAAGTGGTCAATGTGGGCGTTGTGTCCCTCGCAAAGATGTGGGCGAAGTGGTCCTGTTGGGAGTTGTGTCTCTCGTGAAAAGGTGGGCAATATGGTAGAAAAAGACGGGTGGGCGGAGTGGTCGGCAGGCAAAATATCCAGCCACATATGTGTGCATTAACCAAGTTCTAATGAACGGCTTTTGGGCGTTGTGGGTCTATACAGCCTGTTCATAATTAAGTGTGCACTATTGCTATCTCGGTTGCTATTATAGCTACGAAGTTGGTTAAATTAGTAAAATAGTAGCATTTTTTGTGCCGATTAAAATGGCGCAAACAAAAAAACAATTGAGCATCGGGTTTTTTGACATATGCCAAAAAATGCATTTTTTTTTCATGGAACCCCTGTATATTTTGACGTCAATCGATAGCCAATCTTCTTCTGAACAAAAAAATTCTTATACTCTACTATCCTAAAGTTAATAACAATGGAGATATACGCCTGTTCAAAATTAAACGTGCACTATTGCTAACTTGTTTATTATGGGATCTACAACGTCGGTTAAATAGGCGAAATAGTAGTATTTTTTACGTGAATTACGGGGGTAATTATAAAAAAACAATTGAACATCGCATTTTTGAGATATTTACCAAAACTTTTGTTTTATTGAAACACCCTATACGTTTTAACATATTCTGAAATAACATTACATTCTCTACAAAAAAGTTTAAATGAGTTGCTAGAATTTTATTTCAAAATATGTTAAAATGTATAAGTAGGGTGTTCCAATAAAAAAAAACGTTTTGCTAAATGTCTCAAAAATGCGATGTTCAATTGTTTTTTATAATTACCACCGTAATTCACGTAAAAAATACTACTACTTCGCCCATTTAACCGCCGTTGTAGCTTCCATAATAAACAAGTTAGCAATAGTTCACATTTAATTTTGAACAGGCGTATTTCTCCATTGTTATTAACTTTAGGATAGTAGAGTATAAGAAGTTTTTTGTTCAGAAGAAGATTGGCTATCGATTGACGTCAAAATATACAGGGAATTCCATTAAAAAAAAAATAATTTTTTGACATATGTCAAAAACTCGACGTTCAATTGTTTTTTTGTTTACGCCATTTTAATGGGCACGAAATATGCTACTATTTTACTAATTTAACCAACTTCGTAGCTATAATAGCAACAGAGATGGCAATAGTGCACACTTAATTTTGAACAGGCTGTATACACTTTGAGCGAAGTGGTTCATGTGGGCGTTGTGTCCCTCGCAAAGATGTGGGCGAAGTGGTCCTGTTGGGCATTGTGTCCCTCGTGGAAATGTGGGCGAAGTGGTTGTGTTGGGCCATGTGGTATGGACTCCTTTTGTACATAAAAAAGGTATTCTTGTTTGAAATCACTGAGAGTAGTAGTTTTAGAGAAAAGCGAACCGCAATATTGAAATTTCCCACCTCGGGAGTAGCAATGTCTTTTGCCTTCGCCCTTCTTTGAGCTGTAGCTTCCTTAAGACGCATTTCCAGAGCTATGCTCATAGATCCTTTTTGTCTTATTTTGATCAATACTACCAACTCTTCAAGTTTGTTACTTTTTTTACACCCCAGGTGTTGCTATGAGTATAGGGTTGCCATACGTCACGATTTTTCGGGATTGTGCCGATTTGGAGCTAGTTGTCTCGCAAGGAGTTTTCTCTCCCGAAATGTCCCGATTTTTCAAGAATAGGTTACGCTTTACCAATTTTGAGCGATTTCTGCAAATTTTGGTTCAATACTTCAAATATAATTTACAACAAGTTGTTTAGCAACTCACAGCTATTTGCTATTCTGGAATCTGGATTCCAAAGGCTTTTATTAAATAGGTGATTGTTTATGGGTTTATGCAAATAACACCTTGATCTACATTTAATGTAAGTAAAAGTTCCACAAAATATGATTGATACTACAAGAATTCAAATGAAAATAGTGCTGCTGCAGCAGAAACCATGCAAATGTGAACTGATGGTAGAGGTAGTGCTTAATATATTAATAACCACATATTGTGAAATGTACGTTTCTATTAGAACTTCGTATTAGTGGTCCTGTTAATAGTTATTTAACAAAAAAGTGTGTTAATGAAAGCGATTAAAAATCGAGACATTTTAATGTGTGAGTGCTAGCAAACTGTTAATTGTCGAGATTATTAATCACCGCTCAACACAAGTTAGTTACAGTAGTTTTTTGTTGATCATATCTTATTAAATTGGAGAAATCTAATTTTTATTGCACGACAAAAATTTGACACTTAAAGTTTTGAGGTTCATGGTATCTATTAATAGAAAACTATTCATTAATAGGAGTCATTAATAAACTATTTTACAAAATAAAAAATTACTTAATAATGGGTGACATTAATAAACGATTTTCTAACATAAATAAAACGCATAAATAAACGATGAACAGAAAATGTATTTTATTACTAGTTATTTATTATTATTATGCGAATAATAAACAGTTTAAATGGATTTCTTCAGTATTTAGTTTCTAGTATTGGGTAAAATTAACTGCGAAGAAATTTAAAAAAAACTTACAAAATTAGTGTAATGAATTACCTTTTCCTTACAAGACCCCCCCCCCCCCCGCCACCATTTGAGGTGTATTTGTAACTAGAGTTACGTTTTTGCAGTACAGTAACAAAGCATGAAAAATGGAGCTGTTACAATTAACAGTATAATATAAAAATTTTTGTTCAATGCGCAATGTTACCATATTGTTAAATTCATAATAAGTTAATGACAGTTTGCTTTTGTTGTAGGTGTGAAACTGTATAACTTCTGTTGGCTAACATATCATTAAAAGGAACACTTGACAACACAAGCGTAATGAACATCAGACAGGAAACTATGGGTAGCAAATCCTGTAGTTCCAAAGGATCCACATTATGCATATTGCAGAACATAGATAACAATGAAGAAAAGTTATACATCAAACAAGAAAGCATCAAAATACTAATACACGTATGACTCATACAGAAGAAAAACCTTATGTTTGCTTGGTTTGCGGTTACAAAACAACATATAAGAGTAATTTAGTTAGACATATACGGACTCATATGGGAGAGAAGCCTTATATTTGTTCTGTTTGTGATTTCAGAACCACACAGAAAAGTCATTTAGTTAGACATATACGGACTCATACGGGAGAGAAGCCTTATATTTGTTCTGTTTGTAATTTCAAAACGACACAGAAAAGTCATTTAGTTAGACATATACGGACTCATATGGGAGAGAAGCCTTATATTTGTTCTGTTTGTGATTTCAAAACAACACAGAAAAGTAATTTAGTTTTACATATACGGACTCATACGGGAGAGAAGCCTTATATTTGTTCTGTTTGTGATTTCAAAACAACACAGAAAAGTCAGTTAGTTGCACATATACGGACTCATATGGGAGAGAAACCTTATAGTTGCTCTGTTTGTGTATACAAAGCAACACGGAAATACAGTTTAGTCACACATATGAGGACACATACAGGAGAAACACCCTATAGTTCTTCTATTTGTAAATATAAAGCAACACATAAAAGTAGTTTAGTTGGACATATGAGGACACATACAGGAGAAACACCTTATAGTTGCTCTATTTGTGAATATAAAGCAATACAGAAAAGTAGTTTAGTTAGACATATGAGGACACACACATAAGAAACGCCTTTAGTTGCTCTATTTGGAATATAAAGCAACACAAAAAATTAGTTTAGTTAAATATATGAGGATACTGTAATGCAGCATACAGGATGCATGTTACATTTAGTTTAAATGTTAATATCCAGATAGTTAATGGATTATATGTAGTGTTGTCGGTCATTTCTCAAGACCGGTCAGGTTGCATATTTTATGTGTTCAATTTGGTCAGGACACTTTCATAAATGACCGGTTATTTTTACAAGTGACGCCGTTTTTGCGCGTTGTCTGAAACATAACCTCAAAGTCCTTTCATCATCATGTCTAAGCCAGAAGTTTAGTGTGGAATTATTTTATAAAAATTAATAAAAATGGCAAAAAACATGCAATTTGTCAGTTTTGCAATACCAGTTACATAAGCCATGCATGTAGAATGTTAAAACATCTACAAAAATGCAAGAACTGTCCGGAGGAAGTGAAAAGTGTACTTAAGGGTAACAAAGGCAAAGAGAAAAAAGGAACATTACATAAAGATGACGCAGATTGTGATTACGTGGAGTCTGATAACGAAAGTAACAGTGAATCTGCTATAGACTATGACACTGTTGAATTCAATAATAATAATAATAAACACGACTATGAAAATGTTGAGAGTGAAAATAAAAATCGAGAAATTTATGAAATAACAATAGTAGATGAAGATTGTCAAGAAGTTCAAAACATTGAAGTAAATCATGAAACTAATAATGAAAATCAGGAAGCAAGATCGAGAATTTTGTATTTGAAAAATAGTTTTAAAATTTTGTAAGAAAAACTGAAAAACGTAAGAAAATACAAATATATAATACTGTTGATTGATCAATAAAATTATAAAATTTGGTGGTATAATTTATTAGGTTTTTTTTACTTTCTGTCTTTTTCAGATTAAATTATTCAATTACGGATTACCTAATTGTTTTTTAATATTATTACTATTATCTCAATATTAGTCATATTACCCATCATTTTGAAGCTTATGACATAAGCAATTGAACCACACTGGTTTTAGCAATTTTTAAAAATGACCTTAAATATCCTGGTCAATTACCGGTCACATTAAAAGGTCACTTACCACAAAAATAAATGACCGGTCATATTACAACACTAATTATATGTTATATAACAGTTGTATGTATGACAGGTGGGTTAGTAAAGGCAACCACAAGGTTGTTATTAGTAATGAAAAATAATAACTTGAATTCAGAATTTTCTAGAAAGATTCACGTTAAGGGTTAAATTCCACTTAATTGTTAGAGAATAATAATTGCCTGTTTGATCAGTAGTAGTAATACAGTATTCTCTACGATCAAGCATGATTTCAAGTCACAAATATTATTTAAGCACATAATTCAAGGTTATTTGAATTCATTTAACGTAGTATATTCTATTATAAATACTAAAATACTACGAAGCTAGTAAAACCAGTGGAAGTGAGTGTTGTGGTATGCTGTAGAACTGTCGATTCAAGTAATACAGTTTTCAAAGAGCTAGAACGAGCTTTGATTTGGTCGTGAAAAACCAAAGGAGGCGTTTGCTGACTAGAATTTATCCAATTGGGAGCTGAGGTAGAGCATTCAGGTACAAGAAATAAACATTCAGAAGGGTAGTGTTAATTTCTTACAAAATAATAAGAAATTAGAAAGTGAGTTTGGTGCGACAATTATTAAAACTATTATAATTATTATATTTAGAAGATAATTATAGAATCTTATTATTTTTCTAAATTACATTTGTGATTTGAGTACTCAACGGTTTCGATCATTATATTTTGAAATTTGAACATTTTGAAGGTAGGATAACATTTAGAATTTTACATTAATTAATCAAGTTTAGAAATACTAACAATTGATTAAATGACTTTTTGACAATCTGCATTTTATTCTGTAATGTCAAATCAAACTTCTATGTGCTCCTAACAAACTGAACGTACGAATTTAAGTTTATGAAGTACCGTCAAACGGGGTTAATTTAAATTTTTTGACCGTTCAAACTCAACCCGTGGGTCGGGGTTAGTTTGAACACTTACACTAAATGTATTATATCTCAAGTTAGAAGCAATGAATGTTCAATCTGACCCCACCATGTGAAAGAGGGCACAAAATAACATAAGTAAATGTGTTTAGTTAATTTTTACTTTCATTGGTTGAGGAATAAACACCATTTAAAGAAATTTAATTTTTCATTAACTTTATTTCTGACAGTTGAAACACAAACAATAAAACAATATTTCCCTTACAATTTATATTGAAAAAATTCTCTGAAAGGTATAGAACAATACATTTTTCGCAGATTTGGAATCGGATAAGAAATACAAAAAAATAAGCTTAACAAATGTCTTAACTGAAGAATGAAACGGGAAATTCAAGACGGCCTCTTCTATCAGTTGTTGGAGAAGGAAGGATTCTTAAATATTTTGTTTGTCGATTTCTGAGATGTCATCGGCAAGAGGCCAATAAAATTTATATGATTTGTCATCGTCAAACTTGGAAATCCACCGCCGCATAAATTTACCTCGATTGAATTATTAATTGCAAGAGCAACATAGTATTTGTTCCGGAACGTGGTCATGAATTTTACAAGCACATACTTATTTGTCAAATCATTAAATGCATGTTCATCATCGACATTGTCCACTTCCATTTCACGTATCATATCCTGTCTCCAGGATTCAGAATTGTTACTATCATCGGAATCGTTATACACAACTTCCTCATCTTCCTCACTTGCTCAGTGGCAGCAATCATTTTATCCTTTTTTGTGGCGATTTTAGAAGTGCAGGGTTGCTGAAGATCATCAAGACACCCTTCTTCGTTCAAATCTGCTTGGGGTTTCTCATTCTAGGTTTCTTTTCACGGCCAAGGCGCCCTTTATTTGATTGCTTCTTATTTTTAGCCTCATTCTGAGCAGCAACCAAAGCATCGTATTCTTCCACAGAAAGGCTTTTTCCTGGTTGAATCTGCACCTTCTTGCGTCTCACAGTTGCATTGGTCGTTTTCTTGTTGCGATTTTCTTGCATGATTGATATGACAGTGTCATTTAAGGCACGATTGAAATGTTGGTCTTCACCATTAGCAGTGGTAGTTGGCAGTTTCTTATACACCTCTTCAGGGTTAAAAGGATAAATGCCGATAGTCCTAAATCCACTTTTTAAATTATTGTTAACGGTTTCCGAAATCTTGTTCATAAATGCCCTTAACAAGGATGGAAACTGTTCCTTTGGAATAGTTCCTGAATGGCCCTGACTCTCTCGCCAACTTGTTAATGTTTTTCACCAAATACGCTTCAATCCAGCAAAGAAGGCAACATCCAAAGGTTGTGCAATGTGGGTGCAGTTTGGTGGTAGGCATGCAAATTTGATATTATTTTCTAAGGCACAACCCACAACAAAAGGGGAAACGTAGCTGGAAGATTGTACTAAGTTATTTTTGGCATTCACATGTGGAATAAAAATTGTGGAAAACCAATCCTCAAATGTTCGTGCATCAAACCATCCATGATCTGTATTATTAAACGTGCACCTTTTGGACCATTCTGGCACCAAGATGACCACATCAGGTGAGATTTGTATACAGTGTAGGGTGGCAGAAGCTCACCTGCTGCCGAACCACAAAACATAACCGAAAATGCCGTTTTAGAAAAAGGCATAACGCGTTCAGGGTATTTTGTACCATGTTTGAAAATGCACTTTTTTATTCCTGGGTTATCGGTAAAGTTCGTTTTATCGTAATTATAAATTTGCTCTGCAGGTACATTTCCTATGGTTTCCTGTAAGTTGTTGAAGTAGACTTCCATCACTTCCTTTGTTATTTGAGCCCTTGATGGCTTGATGTTCTGGCAGTTTCGCAGAGTAAGTTTGTCACGTTGTCGTTTGATAAAAGAAGCTACCCAATCCACCCCCAGCATGTTATTGTGGTTTCGGAATTGTCTAGGTCTTTTACCAAGACGATCTAGCAACCATTTGGTCATACAGCGTATCTCTGTCTGACCTGCTGGAAAACCCCATTCTGATAGCTGTATAAAACAATCGCACAACTGTTTTTCTTCATCGGCACTAAACACTGGTTGACCTCCACTTGCTTTAGCATGAATGTTCTTTACTTTATTAGATAATGTACCTTTAAGAAGAAGAAGTAGGTAGGTATTAGGTAAGTTTAATAGGTAGGTAATTAAAAGTTTAATTTTGAAAATTATAATACCTTTGCTGATTTTGTACTGACGAGAAGCTTGGCATAGGGACATCTTATCCTTTATGTCTTGCAAGGCCCCTTCGAGGGTTTCAGAAGAATAATTTTGATACACTCTGGTACCTAGCCCCTTCCTGTACTGCCGCACCATTTTCTACTTATTATTTGATGAAACAAAACTAATTATTATATCGTGACAAACACAATTCAACCACAGCTGACATACGTATTTGTATTTAACCTCACTTTCACTTTCTTGGAGGTCTTGTTCAAAGATGCCCCAGGGGTTCCTCATTTAAAGAAAAATGTTTTTCTTAAAAACCGTTTAACCTATAGACCAGTGATTCCCAAAGTGGGCGATATCGTTCCTTGGGGGGCTCTGGAACGATCCAGGGGGGTGATAGTAGATAATTTTCAGTCTCAAGAAGCTACCACTACAAAATCTTTCTGTTTGTTCGCTTAAACAATGTAGATTTCCAGGGGGCGCTGAGTACGTCTTTTTCTGAAAAGGGGGCGGTAGGCCAAATAAGTTTGGGAATCACTGCTATAGACTGACAATTTTAATACATTTAATCGGATAGAATAAGGTACATGTAAAAAAATAAAAAGACAGGATTCTCCAATTACTTCTCAAGATAACCGGTAGGTACCTTGTTTTAGACTTTTGAAAAAAACGAATTTGGGAAATTTTTTTTTAAGTTGGTAGAATGTAGAAATCAAGGTTAACCGAACATATGACACATATACGTCATTTGACCTTCACAGCTCTGCAATTGCGACCCGCTAACTTCAAAGAGCAACATTTGGCGCTTAATTTAAAAGAAGTACTACGTTCTGTTCAAACTCACCTCGGCCTTCAAAGTCACCCCGTTTGACGGTCCCTGAAACTTTTATTTGATTCGTAAAATCAAATAATTATATTTTAAAAGGAATTCAATCCTTAAATATATAAAGGAAGTAGTTAGTTGAAGGTCAACCCATTCAGGTGAGAGTTTGAAGTCTCACTGCTCATAAAACTAACTAGTCGTGGCATAAACAATACTAATTTCATGACATAATTTCAAATATCAAATTAATTTATGAGATACGTCAATTTCTGCGTATCGTATTAAGAAATAAGGTAGGTATATAAATGAACTGCAAATGATAGTACTTCTTCTTCTTAAAAGAGTGTATTTCATTTGATACTACAAGTGTAGTTAATAAATAAGGTGATATATTACAATTGCCACTGCAAGTAATACAACCAAAAGGAGGTTATATTTCAACACATACTGCAGAAACGCCTTATAGTTGCTCTGTTTGTGAATACAAGGCAACTGTAAAAAGTGATTTAGTTACACATATGAAGACACATTCAGAACAAACGCCCTGTAGTTGCTCTATTTGTGAATATAAAGCAATACATAATAGTATATTATGTATCAAGTTTTATAAACGTCATTTTAGTCACGAATTTTATTAATCACGAGCGAAGCTCAGCGGAGCGAGTGTTTAATAAAAGAGTGACTAATAAGTTTATAAAACGAGTTGCATACTATACTTTTTCTACGACCGCAAATTTAGACAATATAACATTATTTCATTAGGATTTTGAAAATTATGTTAGGTTAAATTATGCTTGACAAACGTCAAAGTTGACTTTTAAAAATTGAAAACTAACTTGATTTTAGTTTTGGATGTGGCTAATAAAGCAAATACTGTTTGAAACTAACTTCACCCCATGACTAAAACGTCGTTGCCAACTTCAGCTCGTGACTAAGAGGCTCTTTAGTCATAGCTTATGAAGGCATGACTAAAAGGTCACTTAGCGACGTGTATGTTAGTATGTTAAATGCCGTTTTAGTTACAGGAGTAGAAAAAAGTAGTTTAGATACACATATGAGGACACATGCAGGAGGAACGCCTTATATTTGCTTCGTTTATGAATACAAAGCAATACAGAGAGATCAAATAAATGAATGACAATGTCTTTCCCACAAGTCGCTACATATATAGTCTGTTCAGTAAACATAAAAACACAAAGTGGCCTTTGATTTCCAAAATGTCATGAGTGTACTTCCAGAAATTATTTTTGTATAAGAATATGAATTACAAATTTATAGATTACATGATAAATAACACGTGGATAATTTAAGCTAAACAAAACTTCGAAAATGAATTTTAAACTTCCAAAAAATTTAACAATTGTATGTCAAGAAAGAGCTTGTTACAGATTAAGCAAGTTTTATTGTTTTCAATGGCTCCCGCGATCAAGTTTATTTTTTTTAATTCCCTATATTTCAACTAATTACTAACTTACTATCCATTCACAAAACTCGTGAACTGTTAAAACGCTGTCAAGTTGGTACCTTGTTTAAATTCTGTTTTGGAACTTCTGCTTGCCGATTTTGGCAGCACTGAAATGTTTGAAATTTAAAAACTTGACATGTCACACTTTCTCAGAAAAACAATAATCTCCCAAATTCTTTAATTTTGTGCATACACTTCAATTGCAATAGAACAGAAACAAAAGGGGGTTTTATTATTGGAAAGGGAAAAAAATGCTATAGTTGATTATTACAAGGAAAAACTAGAAGAAAATAATTGTGACTTTTGACACATGTACATAACCTTAACTTTAAATATTCGAAATCCCGAGATCCGAAGTACATTCCCAAAAAAACTGTAATTTCCAGGTACACTCAGCATATATTGAAAAAGTTTGACATTGACAGTTCATGAGTTTTGTGAATGGATAATAATCATCTTCGGCAAAACTGGAAGCATAACAAATGATAAGTTAAGTAATTAATGTAAACGTTTAGGACTAATTACAAAACTAAAATAATCCGAATTGCGAGATATCTGTTTAAATTTGTTTAATTAGATGATTTAAGTTGTGTACTGTACGCTTAAATTTGGATTTAAAGTAGTAACACATCTTAAAATAATGAATGACAAGACTGGTTCAACTAGGTAACGAAGGAAATATGGAGAGGGTTAAGTTATGGTATGTAAATGGTTCGTCGATATGTGCTGAACATAATCTTTTAAGTAATTGAGGGCAGTCATGCACCTGTTTATTTTAACAATATTGATTTTAATTTTTTAATGTACATGAATTTGACATTTCTACTATTGATAGTTTGTTGTAATTATTTGAGCGACATAAAATGTTGATGTTATTGTTTTTATCAAAATTATGCCCTCTTGATACAAATACTTATTGATGAGATTATTGTTTTTGATAATTCTAATATGTTCAGTTAGCCTTTAATTGATAGTGGTTAATCCCACATAAACTTCGTCACAATTGTTGCATACAAGTTCGTATACCTCAGGTTATGTTTTGCATTAATGCTATCATCCTCTTTTACATTGAATCAACTACTGATTTTATTCGCTACATTGCAAGCTATATTAATGTTACGGTTTTTAAATGTTTTGTAGATGCCCAACATTTTGCCAAATAAGGAATGCTGTCAATGAAAGTTTAATTATTTTTTCTCTAGGAATTAGTCTGGTGTGTTTATCGGTAAATGTTCCTCTTTTTTATTAATTAATTTGTTTTTTAAATTTTAAGAAAAACCTTTAGCATTGACAATTTGCTTAATGATTGTTAGTTCTTTCAGATAGTTTGCTTTATTATTTTATCTACTCCAGTGGGATAAGTAGCTCATTACATCACTCATTTGATGATTTGACATTATTTCAGTTAGGTAATAAAGCTCATTACACCACTCAGTTATGTAATGGCTTCATTACCTAACTGCTACGCACTCTTTTGTAACTTAACACACACGTATATTAATGATGTTCTTATCCCACTTGTATAGTAAATAACTATAAGGGTGTATACGGGCGTGTATTAATGCCAATTTATGATTGTATAAACTATTGTTATTGTACATTATTGTATTAATATTACAAGGTACAAAGAAAACAAGTTAGCTGGTTCGGTCACATGACAAGAATGAGCCCAGACAGATTGACTAGAAAAGCATGGGAAACAAAACACTATAAGAAAATCTGTAAAGGCTTTACTCAAAACTTCCCTCGCAGTGGACGATGTGACACAAAATTGAGCAAAGCTGTTGATACCACGAAGGTGTAATTAAAGCAATTAATAATGTAATAATAATTTAATTTAATTTAATTTAATTCGCACTCAGCCAACAGCCGTTAGGCCAATAATAGGCGTCGCTGTACAGTTATGAGGACTTCCAACCCCACTAACGACTGTCATGATGTTTTTATGACCGCCGGGACCAACTTTTTTCCGTGATAGCCGTACCACGAGGCGCCGAGAGATGCAGCCGAGGAACTCCCAAAGTTCTGACCAGAGACAGCGTTGCTTAACTCTGGTGATCGAACGTGGACGCTTGTTCAAGCTACACCACTCGGGACCCTGCGTAATATAATGACAACTAATAAGACTTGGTACAAAGAAATATGATTTAAAATAACACAGAGAGCTTGGACTCCTGTGTACGAAGGAACGTCATCGCCGGGCTCTGCGGTCCTCCAGCTAACCTAGATGCAGTCACCGTACGTGCCGAATTCGTAAACAATAAATCCCGGAACTTGAGGAAGATTTCGGCTGCGTTCCTAGTATTTCTTACACTGAATTTTCGGATATATTCCTTTAGCAAAATGACGGTTAAGCGCAATGTTTTAATATTGTTGACATAATATTCTATCTTGAGTTACTTAGAATTACGGACGGATGGGACTACCGAGAAACCAGGAAATTTAGTTTATAGTTTTATGAGGATACATTCATAAAGACAACAAGTGGGAGTTGTGACACTAAATAATTTTAAAAATCGAAGGAAACTGTGGGTAAAAATATATTCACGTTTCTAATAATACTAAATTCAATTTTTAAATTAAAAAAAATTATCCTTAATGAGATTTGAACTAGTGCCTGCGAACGAGCCCGAGAATGAGCTCGAACATTGGATTCCTTTGTTCAACGGTGAAGCATCGCAGCGCTGACTGAGCCACGCTCGCGATGGCAATTCTTGCGATTCAGGTCTATTTAACCTAAGGCACTTATTCGTTGTTTCTTTGTATCTCCTAGCACAGTTATTCTGTATTTGTTGATTCCCATTTTTGACAAGGATAAAGCCAGTACTATGTACAAATTAATACTTTTATGTATTCCTGAATTCAAGCAAAAGTAAACAAAGTTTTATTTTTTTAAGGTACTCACCCTGTATATATTTCTATGACATTATACCGGTTTCATGCGGGGTAGATATATAATATGTATGCAAAATATCGTCTTCCTCCGACAAATAGTTTTTGACAGACAGACAGACGGACAGACAGACAGACGGAATTGAGAAAACCTGTTTTTCGTCATCTAGGCACTCTGAAATGTGAAGATCTGAAGAAATCTCGGAAGGTGATTTTTTCGCGATTACTTTCTTCGTCTTTTAGACGAGGGAAGTAAAAAGGAGAAGAGGACGACCTAGGAAGAAATGGATACAACAAATAGCATAAATAGGAAAAGATAGAGGGAAAACAGTGAAGGGGATGAAGGAACTAGCTGAAAACAGAAAAGAGTGGAAAAAATGGACAACTGGTTAAGCAACCCAAATCCGACGCCCGCAAGGGTACAAGGAAGAGGAGAAAGAAAGAAAAAAGAAAAAGTCTACACAACACCCTGGCATTTCCACGTCCTCGACCTCGCATTAGCCACCGAAGAGAAAAATGAATAAAAGCACGACAAATGTCAATGTCACATTTTAATTAATTATGCAACTTCCTTGGCGATTTTTAAATATGCTAGGAACTTAAGGGATGCCAACGTGATTTTGCTCCAGCGGCAACATCAAAGGGTGTCGCTACTATTTCTAAATAGAGTTAACATAAGAGTTTCGTTACTATGCCAGCATTTAATCATACAGGCGACTTCCATGGTTACAAATGAGACCAATAGATTAGAGCGTTTATTTTACGAGTTAACATAGGAATTATTAGGTACTTGTCAAAAAGACAATTAAAAGTTATCCTAATGTATACCACTGAAGAAAAGATACAACTTGTGAGTTGTTCCTACGTATCTACTTTTTAGTTGCACACTTACATTCCGGTAACAAAATTAAAGTTTTTTATTAGCAAGTACCTAATTTAAATTCGTAGGTTAACTCGTAAAATAAACGCTCTAATCTATTGGTAAGGTGCTGGTGGGTAATATGAGTTTTAATATAAGGATTACTGTATATGAACAATAAACAAGATTTGATGTACAACAGCTAAACCGAAAGAACGTTTGCTTCACAGAAAAGATTGCTAGAAGGGTGCATGACGGGTTTATTTAACATAGTTTAAAGATTTTTTTTGAGCAGTAAAAAGAGGATGTAGCGTTTAAGTGAAGGTGCCACCCCGAATTATTATACCATATCTATACATGATAAAGAGTATAACGTTATTTGTATGAGTAGCTTTTCTATAGATGCGTAGATGAAATTTATTAGAGACAATGTTTATAGTTAAAACTAGACATCCTAAACGCACAAGATCTTTCTTTTAGGAAATAATATTGTTTGCTAATACAAAACAGCACCGAAAAGTTTTTTTAAGTAATCTAATAATTGGGTTGAAGGTGAAGTGGCAAGGTCGTGCTAAAACTCCTAGGTTTTTAATAGTTTTCGGTGGAAAAACAACAGAAAATGGAAGTGAGAAGAGGTGCAGAGAATCATAGGATATACTAAGGACATGCAGAATTGAGGGGAAGCCTGTGACTAGATAAGTACTAATAATAAACACGTTAATTAGAAACAATTACGGTTAGGTTAGAATAAGGGATAAGAAAGTGCAACGTTTGATCAGAATCGAATTTTAGGTAAGGTCACTATATCAAAAGGTACCGCCATTAGTGATTTTTTATATCTATCCTTTGTTAGAACCATTTGTCAAGCTTTTGTTATTTGCTTTAATTTCAGCCCTTTTCCCGAATCAAGTAGTAAAATCCGTACTTTAGTGATGTACTCAATCCTTTATTCCCATACAAAAGTTATTTCCGATTTATTTAAGCCCAAATCCTTAGCTTGGTAATGTTATCAAAACTTAACGTGCTGCAAACAATGCAGTTTCTTTGTTCTTTTAAATTCTTAGTAAGC
The DNA here is from genome assembly GCA_940337035.1 of Agriotes lineatus. Taxonomy (NCBI): domain Eukaryota; kingdom Metazoa; phylum Arthropoda; class Insecta; order Coleoptera; family Elateridae; genus Agriotes; species Agriotes lineatus. Next base: position 208,501 of record CALNHX010000979.1, on the reverse strand, counting down.
CGCTTATCAAAGCAGCTTTGTTCTGCCCTTGCCTCCTGCATGGATGATGTCATCTTGCCACTATCACGTCTCAAGTGGTTCTTGACGCCGAACCGGCGGTTGTAACTTTACGTGTGAACCCCCTGGTTAAGTAAAGTTGTTTCATTATTTCGATCCGTCTTATTCTTAAACCTAACGAGTGGAACAAGGACGTAGATAAGCCGCGTCTGCGCTATGTCATTCTTCACGCTTGCCTCTTGCAGGAGCGTCACTTCCCGCTGAGTCTTGAAGTAGAACAAACGTATTTGATCTTCAGCCCCCGGATTCGCCTCGGCGACCGGGGGACACTTGTAATGACGCTTGTAATTCCGCTTTAAATAATGTGTTCCGTGAACTGTGCCTTTTTAGAACCTGTTTTTTTTTAAATTATTTAAACCTAATTCAGCATACAGAGCTATTCATAGGTACGATCACTACATAATAATTATAACTATATGATAATAACATACAGGACTTTCACCCGGTTACATAACATTGTTAACATATATTCTGTGAATGCCTTGTTTCGGTTAAATAATTAGTAACATGTTACGGTTCAAAATTCATTTTTAGCTATTCGCCTAATTATTTGCCCTAATCTCGGTTAAAATTAACTTTTCACTATGTCTTTCTTTAGGTATGATTTTCCCTGCATTATCTTTGAGCATTCAGATCGTCTGACAGTTTTATTGCAAGCTAAGTAAGCCATTCGGTCGATATTATGGGTCCAAATGCCCCTGCAGTGTAGACTTCACCTCATGCATTTCGAGTTGCATTCCCTTTCTCCCAAAATTTGATTTTTGGGCTTATCAGTTTTTGGAAACCATCTTGTCATTCCGCCATCCTGTGCTGCAAGGTGCTTCGAAATTTACGTTTTGATGGCGTACCTTAACCAGGATTTTTCGTTAGCATCCTAATTTGGAATTGTGCCGTTTTGTGTCCTGAACTCCATGGAAGTTCGGAATTGGGCTTTGTGAGTTGCATTTTTGGCGAATTCCAACCCGAATATTGTTTGGGGATTCCGCTCTAACAAGGCACATGTTTTTACTTTGGCGTTGAACGGCCGTAGAAACCTGAAACGGCTTTTACTCGACGGTAGCATGCCTGTCGAATTTCCCTCGTTGGAAGCGAGGCTACCGAGCTAATCCTGCTGGAAACGCAGCTATCGCCGTATGGTCACGTAGCCACCAGCCTGGTGACGAGTTTCGCTGACTGTGCCCCCCCCCCTTCAGCTACCGGGTGATGGCTTGGCCTCCTCGTAGTCCTTAGCCTCCCCTGTTTTTAACATCTGCAGCGGAAGAGAAGTCCACTGCCAAAGGTCTGTCAGTTTAATATTTCCGTTTCGAACTCTCGGGAATCAGGTGCCCCCTTGGGCCGTTTGCGTGGCAACGCTGCAAGGTGCTCGATAGACTCGTTTGTTATATTGTGTGTTTTTTAAAGCTATGAACTCACCTGCATGAATATAATTGAGTTTGCCTTCAGCAAATCAGTTTTAGCAGTAGCTCTTCTGCACAGTAAGTAGCCGATTAGGTCATTTAGGCGAAAATGTCTCTGGATTCGGGCTAAATTTTACCGGAGTTGTTTTGTACCGCCGTGTGCGGAATATTGTGTAACGGTATTATATTCGCATTGTGAAGCCAAGTGCACGAAGGTTAATCCTTTCAGATTTTAAGTGTTATTTATTACACCGTTGAATTAGACTACTTGCCCAGCTTTGCAAGCAATTATTGTTAATGCTCGCACCTCGGCCGTTTTAATGCAGAGTACATTGCATTACCCGCGAAATCGCTTCGTGGTACCATCGCAAGATCTTGTCGGTCCGCGACGACGCTAATCTGATTTGATCATTATTTAATTACGAGAGGAACCTTGCATACAGGGTGTTCAGTTAAATTCAACCTACCTACTAAATTTACCTTTCAATTTAATCATTACGCCGGAGCCACGATGTTTTCGAGCTCTTTTTAAGTGCTTATTTAGTAATGCATTTGGCCAAATTTAATATCAATCTTGTAATCTTTTTTTAATACTGTTAATTAGCACTATACCGGGTGCTGACTTGCGCGACGCACCATAGGAATTTGCATAGTAAATTTTTTATGTTCAATTATTTGCTCCCCTAATTATTTTAGAGCTAAAGTGTACATACATTTTTTATAGGGAAAAAAATACTGCATCTATTCGTACTGTTGCTAACAATTTTTCATTTTCCAAAACCGAAGAAATGCAAAAAATCAAACTAGCAATTTCACAAAAATCAGTGATGCCATGGAATTATTGAAACAAGCCAATGTCAACGCAAGTGCGTGCGGGACGATCATCCAGGCACTGCCGTCAAAAGATTGAACGTATTTTCGTTTTTCTCATTTTGGTGTAAGTTCTGAACCTCATTATTGCACCTACAATTATTTAATAACCTGCCTGTAGTCTTAAACTGAAAATGAATTAGTTTATTAATGGTTGTACTGTTTGAAATTTGCCGATACGGATATTTTACAATAAACAAGGAGTTTACTTAACGAACGTCCACCATACTAGTAAAACCATTTTTGTTATGGACAAGGTCTAGGTACCTTAGAGACATTAAGCAGAACAGTATTAATAATGAATTATTACAAACAAACAGCACATACTGTCGCGCCGCACGCATTTGCGTTGGCATTGGCTTGTTTCAATAATTCCATGGCATCACTGATTTTTGTGAAAATGCTAGTTTGTTTTTTGCATTCCTTCGGTTCCGGAAAATGAAAAATTGTTAGCAACAGTATGAATGGATGCAGTATTTTTATTCTACAAAAAATGTATTTACACTTTAACTCTAAAATAATTAGGGGAGCAAATAATTGAACACAAAGAATTTACTATGCAAATTCCTATGGTGCGTCGCCCAAGTCAGCACCCGGTATACATATTGTGTGAAATTTTATTAATTCTGGTCCCGCCCGCTAACTTCGCTTGATGCCCTTGTATATGTAACTGGCTGTACTGTGGTGAGTTTAGCCTCAAGCCACCTTTGATATTTATTGAACTGTGATATGATCTCCCTATTGAGATTTTGTGATATGATTCGGTAGCCGTATATTTTGTGTGTGTATTTTAATTGTGCCTGTATTCTTTGTTTGGAGCAATTATACTACCATGACCTATTTGTTTGCGTATATGATTTGTGCCTTGCCGTTACTTTTACTTTTTCAGGTTTGGTTAGTAGCGCCTTCCGTAGTGTATCTTTTGTTTAGCAAAGTGCTGGGTTACTAGCTACTTGGCGCCCATATTTTATTTTTCAGCTAAAGCTTATGAGTCTTTTATTTTACCCACGACCAGCTCCGGCTGAGAAGCCGTTGGCCTTTGCTTGCTTCTTTTTAGTCGCCGTAACGGTAACAAACAGTTTTGACCAACGGATAATTTTATGATCGTAAATTAATCACTAATGTTATCACTATCAGATTATTGAATTAGGTCTATTGGTAAACTTCGTTTGAGTCTTCTGTGTTCTGGATTGGCACCAAGATTATAGTACATAGCACTTGCACAAGATGAAATATTCTTGTAAAACGTACGTGAGTTGTTGCGAATGTGTTCTTTCACAGTTGTGATGTTAAGCTCACGATGTAACTGATCATTTCTTATAAACCACTGTGCGTTGCACACAATTCTTAACACCTTGTTCTGTAGCACTTGCACTTTATTTATATGAGTGTTTGTAGCAGTACCCCATATTACTGAGCCGTACATAATAATTGGACGTATTATTGATGTATATAATAAAAGTGAACAGGATATTTTTAATGCACTGCTTTTGTTCATTAGAGGATACAGAAGCGAAAGTCTTGCGTAGCATTCATTTAATTTCCGGTTGATATGGTAACCCCATGTTAGGCGTGTATCAAGGTACAAGCCTAGATATTTGACTGGTTCCTCCTTTGTCTTCCATATAATTGGTTGATCATTTAAGTATAGTTGTCTTGGGGTTGTAATTCGTCTGAGCGCAAACACTTTTGCCTGAGTTTTACTTGCATTTAATGAGATCCTCCATTTATTGCACCATCCTTGAAAAATGTTAATTGCATTTTGTAGGGCTGCGACGGTATCTTCAATATTCTGGCTTTAGATAAGAATGCGGTATCATCAGCGAACATAGCAGCCTCGACATTTTGTGGTACTGGTATATCATGGACATAAAAGCTGTATAATATGGGCCCTAAAATGGATCCTTGGGGAACTCCCGCTTTAACTTGTTTAATTGTAGAAAGCGTCGAACCAATCCTGACTCTAAATTTACGTTCGTCTAAGAAGGAAGTAATTACATTTACTAATAGTGTTAGAGTGTTACTGGACCTCAATTTGTGTAACAAGCCCGCAATCCATACCTTATCAAAGGCTAGTTGCACGTCTAAGAAGATAACTTCGGTAATTTTGTTGGTCAGTCGTAGTAATTTGTGATTTGTGGAGTGATGTGGTTTAAATCCAAACTGGAGCATTGGTATGAGATGGTTACCTTCCATCCACTTGCACAGACGAACATGAATTGTTTTTTCTAAAAGTTTGGAGAGTGTCGGTAATAAGCTAATTGGTCGATAACTGGTCACTTGGGTTTTATCTTTTCCTGGTTTATGGAACATTATTATTTCAGCTTGCTTCCATGAATTTGGGAAGTAGCCTAATCGATAACAAGCATTAAATAAGCTTGCTAGGAATGCTAGCGCTTTCTTGGTAAATTTTTTAAGAACGACATTCGGAATTAGGTCGTGGCCAGGTGATTTTTTAAGTTTTAATTTTGATATATATTGTGCTAGTTCACTGGGCGAAATGGGATCAAAGTCTGAAGAGATGGTTTGATGATGCTGGTTCTGCCTGCTCTCTGTCTCATTGTGGAAAAGGTGTTGCTCTACGCTAGGGTTAGGTTGAAAAACCTCTTCAAGATGTTCTGCAAAGAGTTCGCATTTATCTTGGTCACTCTCGTAGTTAGTGTTACCTTTTTTAAGAATTGCAATTTCTTCTTTTCTTCTAAGAATTTGATTATTGGCCTTCCAGAGAGAGTTGTCATTTGAATCTACTTGTGATAAATAGTATTGATAGGATGAGTATTTAAAATTATCTAGTTTGTATTTTATACGGTGAATAAATTGACTTAATTGCTGCTTATAAAGCTGATTTCTTGTGTTCTGCCATAGTCGCCGAATTCTATGTTATAAGATTAAGAATGAAAGTTGGAGTTTCGGCGCGGTAATTTTTGCGTCTAGGATTTTCTGATGTAGATGACTTTTGGATTGCTTCATTTATAGTTGTGGTGATGTGTGCAACTGATTTGTCTATGTCATGCCTATTTTGGATTGGAAATGGTTGCAACTTTGAGTTTAATTCCGTCTGAAAGTGTTCCCATTCAACTTTTCCATTTATTAATCTTCTCGGACTATTTTTAGCAGAGATGCTCGCATTAGTAGAGAGAATCACTGGTAAGTGGTCGGAGTCGAGCTCAATTAGGACGGATTGATGAAATTGTAATGCTACATTTTTAAGAAGCGCTATATCGAGGATATCGGGCATGTGATCATTTCTGTATGGGAAATGAGTCGGTTGAGGAGGGGCTAATATGTGAACTCCTGCTCTAGAGGCGATATTTTGAAGAAGGATCCCACTTGGGTTATTTGTTCTACAACCCCAAATTGTATTTTTAGAATTAAAGTCGCCGAGGAGCAATGTAGGAGTGTTGTTTTGAAATAGATTGTACATTTCATTATCGATGAGGCGCTGGTTTGGTTGTTTGTAGCATGCAATAATTATTGGTAGTGCATTACTACAGTTAACTTGTATTTTAACTGCTACAGTTTCGAGTGAAGTCAAATTTGGAAGAAATAGTTGATGATGGTCAATGCTGTTTTTTATTGCTATTGCAACACCTCCAAATGCGTACTGCGAGTTTCTGTCAGTTCTATACACTTTGTATCCGGGTACTTTAAATGGTTGTGAAGTTACTAGGTGAGTTTCGCTTATGCATGCCACGTCAATGTTGTGTCTGCTTAGAAATAGTGTAAAAACATTTTGTTGGCGTTTAACTCCATCGGCATTGAAATTTAATAGGGATAACTTTTGTGTAATATTAGCGTTGCTATTGAATATTTTGATTAAGCAGATTCATTATTAAGTTTGTTAACATATTTTTTAGCTGCAACAGCAGCGGTTGGACTAAATCGGAGATTTTATTTATAATTAATTCCATAAAATTTGCGTTGCTATTGTTAGATTGGGGAGTATTATTTTTGACATTTAGGTTTAATGCAACCCTGCTGGCATATGATCTTATTTCTGGTCGCTGAGGTGTTTGTTGTTATTGTTGATTATTGATTCTGTTAATATGTGAGCCGTTAGTGGTTTTAATTGACTGATAATACGGGCATCCCCTGTAACTTGCTGCATGTCCACCTCCACCGTTTACACATTTAGGAGGAGTATCACGAGGTTTTTTGCAGGTTGAGTAATGATGCATTCCATCACACTTAACACATCGCGCATCTAAACGGCAATAGTTTTTGGTATGACCAAATCTTTGGCATTTGGTACATTGTGGAGTTTCTGTAGATCTTCTTCGCGGTTCTACCGCGACTATGCAATTCATAATTTTATCAAGTTTATAGATTTGTTGGGCTTGATCATTTTTGGTTAATTGGATTGCACAAAAGGGCAATGATTCTTTTTTCTTGTTTAGCAACCTAGTTACTTGTAATACAGGATAATCAGTTTTTAGTGCGTCAAGAATTTCGGTAGTTATTGAAATTGGAACATTGCGCATGACAACTTCTAGTACCGCCTTTTCCGGGTCTCTGTATGAATGAAATTGAACTTTTTCTTGTTCGTAATATTTAGTAACTGCTTTATAATCTGCTATAGTTGTTAAATTGATTTTTAAACCGTCTTTTCTATGCTGAGCAGTGAACTCGCTCAATGTTATGCTTTTTAGATCAGCGATAAATAGCTTGATAATTGTTAACAGCATGCAAAAAGATTGGAGGAATTCTGACCTTTGCAGTTGAACTCGGAGTTGAAGTATGGCCTTCGTCTGATTCTTGCTCCATGCTTATTTGTTGCTCGACATGCCGGGGTAGGAAATAATTATTGTTTGATAATAGGGTTTCTTCATCAAGGATGTACTTCTTATGGCACTCACTTAAATTGAGTTTCACTTTTTTAGCCGGTTGAGATGTTGATTGACTTTCTTGACTGGCCATGTTTTTAGTAGCTTCCCCTTAGGGGGAAGCAGCTGTGTAATTTGAGTGACCAATTACCGTATGTCGTAGTTATATTGAATAGTTATAAATAATAATTGTAACAATAGGTTCGCAAAGATATGCGAGGTCACGGCGTTTCAAATTCTAATCTGAGCTCGCTGGACACATCCGTTTTCAGTGATAGCTTGAACCGCACTTCTAGAACCTGTTGAACTTACCAGAGTGTCTTCTTAAGTAATCGAACTGTTTCGTTTTGCAAGAAATCTCCGGCGTAGACGGTGGTGAATTTTTCCGTTTGAAGTGCACCTGAAGCATAAATTAGTGGGGTCAAGAGTTCTTCTCGTCGAGGGTTGCGAGGCCCTTGAATATATCGTTTATACGGATCTTAACGAACTCTTTCTATTGATCCCAACGCTAATTTGAATTTAACGTCGTATTCTCGAAACTCGCACGTCGAGGGGTTTACCCCGGGTTATCGTTACGTCGTCTTCGCCCTTCGGGGGACTCTATTGCATCATGCCACCCTTAGTTGTTGCCAGCATCTTCGAGGCTGTGCCCGCACCACGTCATCACCTGTGATTTCGCTGTCGTCCGTTCTTTCCGGCAATTGGTTTGGGAAGCGAGGCTACATACAGTATCGCCCGTAATTATGCAGCCAGCCAACTTTCTCCAGGTAAAGTTCTTGTAAATTAGTTTTATTGTGTATAATTAAAAGTGAACGCCCTCTCGAGTGGTGAACGATCAGCGTTATTAACGTTGTGTTTTGCTGTCCGTCAAATTTAATGATTTACCGATGTATTCTTTTGTTGTTTAACGTAACTTGTGGCAGTTTCGTTTGCCTTGAGCCACATTATTGCTGTTTACAGTCAAGCTTACCATTTATAATTAAGTTAACGTATTGCGCTATCTAACCTAACTATCCTTTTTGAGTACTTTTAAATTCTAACTAGTCAATTTCATGTTTATTGTCACCTATATATATTTATTTATTCTAATAGAGTTCTTGGTCAAGTATTGATGTTTTTCATTTTGCGTTTTGGTACTGGCATGCGTGTTTTATGTACTGTTACAGATGTAAGAGGAGGTTAGCAGCTGCTTTAGTGAGTTATTGTTGTAAGGTAACTCGTTACTGTATTTAGCTCGCCGAACAAACTCTGCCAAGTTTAAAAGTAGCCAGGGGGATTACCCACTTCCATTTTCAAGTGATCTCCCCTGTGTTGCGGTTGTTGTTTTCCCGAGTAGTCAAGAAAATGGTGGCGCTATCAATCATTTAACATCTTCACCTCTTTTGTATCGAAGTACCGCCCTAATTCGAAGGCAGTAAAAGAACCCGCCCTCGCGGCTGACTTGTCGGAGCAACCCTTCCTGTTACTGTCATCTAACGGGGTTAGGGCCTTGCACTCTCGGTTTATTTTCCGATCTTGTCGTTTTTATCGTGTCGCGACTAACAAGTCCGGCTCTCGAGCGTATGATTTTGTTGAACTAACAATAATTTGATTTTACAGCAGTGCCATTACACCAAAAAGAAAATCCCCAAAAACTAATGTCTTCCTTATTGCACTTGGGAAATTTTTATTTGTTATCTTTATCTCACAATTTTCTCACATTCTCACGCGAGGAATGGAATGGCGTTACCTTACACTTAGTGTATTAATCTAGTGACCTTAATTTTAGGCACGGTGTATAAAGAGAAGGTGTAGAATCTGTTTATACCGTGAGTGAACGGATGCGGTTCCGTTAACGCTCGAACTTAACGCAAATTCCAACAGATGGCAGGGCATGACATACTCCCTATTTTTGTACAGGCGTATATGAAGTGCCACTAGTAATTGTTTAATTAGCGGTTGAAACTAATTATTTAATTAAAGAAATGGTGAACAATAAGTGCTTGGTACCAAACTGCACGTCTGGGTATAAATCAAATTCAGAAAAGGTGTCTATGTTTAGTGCAAAAGATCCTTAGGTTAATTTTATGGAGTCGCGCCATTCCCAGATTCGATCGACCTATTGATAAAAATGACCTTGTTTGTGAAAAACATTTTTAGCAAGAAGATATTATTAAGCACTGGAAAGGTGCAGATGATATTATAATTGTAATTAAACGACTTACTATTATTTTTTGTTGATATGAAAGTTAACCAGGCGTGGTTGTAAATTTCGCGGTAAATTTTTAGCCGCAAATATGTGTACATACAATAGCTGTATGATTACATAATTAATTACTCATTATCTATCGAATCGCTTATTTAATAATCTTGACATTTTCACACACTAAAATTATATTAATTGTTTTTCTTTGACAGACTTTTAGTGAAAAATAATTGTATTCTTCTTCTGTTTGAAAATTTTTTTTTGTACACAACAAAAAAATTAAAACTTTTGTATCAAAAATATTTAAATATAAACGGGGCTGCGCGCGCTATTGCGCGGTCTATCCTATCAATTTACCACCATTTTTAGGCCTATTACGTAGGGCCTTTCCGTTCTGTTACACACTTGTTACAGAATCTTAGAAAACACAACATTTCGCATGAAAGGAAGCAGAGGGTTCTTTTGTGGACGAAGAAATAGGGAAATATCCGTCCTCTAAACCAAGAGAAACGTTCACGCGGTGAAGTGGAAGCTCAATGCTTTCACCTAACCGTTGAAAGGCTCCAAGAGGAGCCATCGCACTACTAATTGTCGACATGATCTAAAAAAACCACGTCAAAAAAGTCCCTTACGATCAGCACGCCATCGTATGTGCCTCGAGATGCCAAATTTGAAAAACCGCTGCTAAACATTTCGCCAGTTTCGCCAATTTTCTAGATCAGTTCGATTCTCGATCTTACATCGATTTTTCGATTCTCAATCTCATCGCTTCTGCCGAGTTATTGGTGTCACCGGTTTCATGCCAACAGAAGGCGAAAAAGGAACAATGGTTGGCATCTCGAGACAACATGGATGACAGCAGATCACACGAAATACACCACACAATTATCACAAAAAAAATACACACCACGAACTAACGTGTTGACACGTACACAGTACAGTGTGGTCAATATTGGTCCTGTTTCTGATTGGTTGTTTTAAAATCCGCCATTAAGAGTCGTTTCAGTGTCCTATTGAATATTTTTAGCAGTGTACGCATATTTAGTTACAAAAAGTTACTAATGTCAAAATAAGACATTGGCATTTTATAAATTATCTAAAGTAGCTCAGTTACTGAACACGGCCTAAGCATCAAAATAAATATTGTATCATCATTGAATTGTTATTTTATACACAAAAATAAAGTAAGTACGAATGCAAAATAAATTTTAACCAAGCAATACTTTTGACATTAGTAATATTTTGTTACTAAATGTCACTGACACAGTTAAAAAAATGCACATGAAAATCCTGTCACAGTGTAACAAATGGAGTGAATGCGGTACAGACGACTCCTGCAGTTTACACAGGTCACGGCCTTCTAGATCAGCGTGCCTGAGAGCCGGCAGGCAGGCTAATCCAAAAAGCCGTGACACAGGTATTTGTAGTCATATTTCAGTAATATTTCAGACGTTTTCAACTGAAAACCATTATTGTTAGTTTCAGTATCACCGTTTTAAAACAGTTTTTTTGATAAAACCGGAGTTATTTGTAGATAAACACCCGTGCAAGTTTTAATTGATGTTAACTATCTAAAGGAGATCTGTTATCATTTGAAGAGAGAATAATTGCTTAAAATGGGGCCCTCGGGGATGCGCCCCTCTCCAAGAAAGCTCACGGGGTTCCGTCCCTCTCTAATGGGGCCCTCGGGCATCCGCCCCTCTCCAAGGGGACTCACGGGGCGCCGCCTCTCTCCAAGGGGGCCCTTGGGGCTCCGCCCCTCTCCAAGGGGCCATCGGGTTTCCGCCCCTCTCCAAGGGGCCATTGCGGCTCCGCCCCTCTCCAAGGGGGCCCTCGGGGCTCCGCCCCTATCCAAGGGGGCCCTTGGGGCTCCGTACCTCTCCAAGGGGCCATCGCGGCTCCGCCCCTCTTCAAGGGGGCCCTCGGGGCTCCGCCCCTATCCAAGGGGGCCCTTGGGGCTCCGACCCTCTCAAAGGGGGCTTTTGGGGCTTCTCCCCTCTCCAAGGGGGCCCTTGGGGCTTAGTCCCTCTCCAAGGGGCGCTCGGGACTCCGCCCCTCTCTAAGGGGGCCCTCAGGGCTCCGCCCCTCTCCAAGGGGGCTATCGGGGCCCCGCTCCTCTCCAAGGGGGCCATCGGGGCTTCGCTCCTCTCCAAGGAACCCCCCAAAGCTCCGCCCCTTTTCAAGGGGGCCCTCGGGGCTCCACCCCTGTCCAAGGATGTCTTCGGGGCTCTGCCCCTCTCCAAGGGGCGCTTGGGGCTCCGCCCCGGTCACGAAATCGAGGCGACGGCGAAATGAATGCAAACGCAAATGGGGGACATCGCGTCTGTAATTGTCGTGACACACACGTTTGGATCGTTCTCCTTTATTTATATGATATATATTAAATTGAGAATTTCCACTGTTAAAGCAACATTACTGGGATACAGATAATGCAAATTTCATGAAAATATCCACAACTACTATAATTTGCTGGTAGCTCAACACATTGCAAAATAAAGCACTAATCAAATACAACTGCATGTGGTTTTCTAAATTAATACTTAGGTATCCTGACATTTATTTTGCCTTTTTCCCACATAAGCTACTTGCTAACATTGTATAATTTCGTTTTGTTAGTATTGAAGAAGGTGCATCACTACTGTGAGTTAAAAGAAATCGTGATAAAAATTGTAATGTTTCAAGTACCTATCTTTACAGAAACCACGGCTAAATTCTGATGCTGTACCAAGCATTTTCCCTGGTTGCCCCAGACACTTATCTAAACCTGCACCGACGTACGAAAATTGAAATACAGTTGTTTAAAAGAAAATCGAAAATAAGTTTCGCAGTTCTCAAGTTACTACCACTCTGATATTACGTAAACGATTTCAACTTTTTCGTCTTTGCTGTACATGGTTGTATTAAAAACCACAATTTTATGTTAAACTCAAAAAGTTAAATCGAATTGCTTTTAATTAGACATTTACAGCCAGTCTTATAAAAAAAATAATTTCGAGTTAACTTTAATCCTTTGTTAAAATAAACAAAAACGCATCAACATTTATTTACGTATGATTAAAATGGCATACACACTAACATTTTGATGCGATTTTGTTTATTTTAACAAAGAATTAGAGTTAACTCGAAATTAGTGGTCTTTATAAAACCACCCGTTAAATAGTTTAATTACTGTTTTCACAGCAGACTATTCTTCAAAAACTGAAGCTTAAATTTGAAATGTAGTGTATAGTTGGTTGGTTATAAATTACAATAAAACAATGCAATGAAATGTTTTTAAAAAATAAAAGTATACATAGCTCGTAAGTATACATGAAAGAAAAATTCGCTCTACATTGTACATTGTATTGTAAGAAAAAATCACAATATAATTGTTATTCTTGATTAAGGCCTTTAACGCTAATACTAAAAAATACTTTATATTCTTTGCTAATACATTTGCTTCTTATTTTTATTCAATTCCCGAATATGTGAATATCGTTTTCGTTTAATTACCTAAAGTTGGTTAACATTTTGATTTTGCTGTTTATATACCTAACGATTATTATAAGAAATTTTAAATAAATTCATACATACATACATAATCTGTAATCCCTTATATCATTTACAGTGTCGGGGTACGTACTGAACTAAATTTTCTTATTTTGCTAAGTACAACATTCTTTTAAATCTGAATTAGCTAGTGTGTAGCTAAGCAAATTACGTTATTGCATTATTCTCTACAAAGATCCACTCGTTTTTTGTGAATTACAATGTATTACATAATATTTTGTTCATAACTTTCATTTAAAACCGTACAAAATATGGGAGTATCTTGAGTGGCGCCATCGAACGGAAAAGCGCTACAACTCGAGCGCTAACGGAACCAGTGAATTGGACAAATTTCTTCACCTTCTCTTTATACACCGTGATTTTAGGTACAGTGACTATATACAAGACAGTGTGGCCATACGATTGTTGGCCGCCATTAACAGGCAAATTTGATCGTAGAGATATACAGTGCCTTTCGAAATAATCGAACATTTTTGAGTGGTCATTATTTTGGCGCTAGTTATTTTAACTAGTTGATGTTAGCTACACGTGCAGTGCTATTTTTGGACATTGACATTTCTCATTGGCGTTCGTTCGTAGTGCTTTAAGGTGTTACATGAAGTTTACAACCGGTTTCAGTTATGCTAGTTTACAATACAGCTAAATGCCGTCTTCCTGTTCCCTGTCTCCAAACCTCCCTGTTCTGTGCTTGGTCTTCTTCCAGGTTCCTCCATGGCTCTCCGAATACCCTCATTCCACGGTTTGCGTGGTCTACCTCTTTTTTTCTTAACCGGCGGCGACCATTTAAAGATCTTCATAAGTCACGTCGTCTCCTCCATACTCCAATTCTGTCCACAACTGATTCTGGTGCCTCCATTCTGCGTCTTATTTCCTCGTTCGTCACTCTATCTCGTCTCGATACCTTTGCGCTTTTTCGTCCATTTGAACTGTGTTTAGTCTTCGTTTCATTTCCGCTGTTACAGTCCATACCTCATACTGCCATAACATAGCACCGACTCTACCATTACTTTACCTATTCTTTTTTTGTTTTTGTTAGAGATAGTATTGTCCCATCAAATTGATTTCAAGTACTTTGTACTATTCGAGTTCTGATCTCTTCTGTTCCCAAACCTTTTTCATCGATTGTATTGTAGCACCGAGGTATTTAAACCTTTCTACTTGTCTTACTGCAACATCTTTATTTATTAAGACTTCATATTGTGCTTTCGAGTTGACTACTAAATAGGTACTCCGTTTCCTCTAAACTTATGCTAAGGCCCCATTTATCGTAGCACCGACGTAATCTCTTTATCATATATTCCAAGTCCAACGTATCTTGTGCTATTACAACAATAGCATAATTATAAATTGTCACATTTAAATACTGTGTAGAATATTAGTTTTTCACGGCAATAGATGATAAAATTTGACCCGCTTGCGACGCTAATGAATTATTTGACACTGGCAATTTACAATTGTCAGATTTGAAAGTTTTTATTTTCATCCATAACCAAATGAACAGGTTCTACCAACCTCTTTGAGAACAACTTAAAAGTAACTAAATATTTTGCCTGTTAATGGCGGATATTCGCGTCGACCAATAGCGGCGAAGACATCCCTATGTCCACACTGTCTTGTATATAGCCACTGTAATTTTAGGTATAGCCCCTATATTTACATATAGTACCGACAACGATTGATGTTGCCGCTGGGGCAAAATCACGTTGGTATCCCTTAAGTCCCTAGCATATTTAAAAATCGCCTAGGAAGTTGCATAATTAAATTAAAATGTGACATTGACAGTTGTCGTGTTTTTATTCATTTTTCTCTTCGGGGGCTAATTTGAAGTCGAGGACGTGGAAATGCCAGGGTGTTGTGTCGATAAGTGTAAAAACAGTGTCAGAAAAGGATTTCAGGTATTCAGATCTGTTATTTTTTCACTGTTTACACTGAAATTTACCGTTTAGTAACTTTTTATATTTTCATGTTTGCATCAGGTTTGCCCCATGATGTCGCTACTATTTGTAATAGAGGGGCTATAATTTTAGGAATGCAAAAGTGACATCTATCTTACAATAGCGAAGCCATCGCCCGCCTGGGTTCTTAGACGAAATAAGTAAGCTAAGAGCAGATAACTAGACGGCCGACGCCAAGCCCGCGAGTAGATAGACAACACACAATACACATGCAAACACAACGGGTTACAGCATACAAGGGAAGAATTACAGCAAACGGAAAAGCACAATGAAATACACTACAGTTTAGTGTATTTGGCATAATGAACCGATCAGACACAACTCACTGATTGAGCACTACCAGAAGCACAGAGGAGAGAGGTAAAAACATGGAGGAAATATTAGATAAAATTAGCAATAAGCTTGATGAAATCGATGAAAGGAATAAGCGCATTGAAACAAAAATAGATGCCCTACAAACAGACATTCAAAACGTGAAAACTGAGAACCAAAAACTCAAAGAAATGAATGGAAAACTCAACATGCAAATCAAGGAACAAAACAAAGAATGGAAACACTGGAGAAAGAATTGCGTAAAAACAAAATAATTATACAAGGAATAAAGGAACATGACAACGAACGGGAACCAACACTGATGGAGGAAATAAGAAATGTGATAAGCAAAATGGAATTAACATTAAACATGGAAACGGAACTTCGCGAGGTAAAAAGAATAGGCAGGAAATCGCAAGAACTAGGGAAAAATAGACCGGTGATGATAGAATTTAACTCTTGGAACAAGAAAATAGAAGTCCTTAAGGCAGCCAATAAATTAAGAGGAACAGAGATATGGATTTCCGAAGATTACACAAAACAGGTACGAGAACAAAGGAAAATATTACTAGCATATGAAAGAAGCGAGAGCAAAGAATTATAGAGCAAATAATAAGCTAATACTAAATGAAGAATACTACACACTTGAACAATTACAACAAGAAAATGACGCTTCAAGAAATGAGAATGAAGAGGCGAAGAACAAATAACGCTCAGCAGCAGACAGATCACCGGACGAACAAACCAACCCAAATGAAAACAGTAACAAAAAAAAGGCACAAGAGACAGAAAAAATGAAACAATCCGGAAGCAAGACTGTATGGACACAAAGCCTGCTGGCGGGGTTTCCAACGGGAGCGCAAACGACGAAGAACAAATCCAAACCAAAAAGTTAACAACCCAAATAGAATCCGGCGAAAATAAAAAGATGTTGACAACGGCGAGGAAATGGAAAAAGAACAAAAGGACAAGAAAGAATCGAAATAAGGCAAGATTAGGGACATGGAACATCAAAACATTGTTAGAAACAGGAAAGATGGAAGAAGTAAACAGGGAAAGGCAAAGATACAAAATAGGCATACAGCATTGCAAGAAGTGAGATGGAAAGATGAAGGATGAATAGACAAAGACGATTATTCAATACTATATGCAGGAGTCCGGTTCTGGAATTGATAGTGCTTGCAGTGCGAATTTTGTGATTATCAAATATTTGCGAATTAAAGTGAACTAAGGTACAATAAATAAGTTAAAATGGGTGTAATAGTGAACAGTGGAAGTAAGAACAATTGTAACGTAGAAATAAGGTAAGATTAGAAAACTAGGAAACAATATAAACATAAACACAGAAAGTGAAAGCAAGAAAGAATACACGCTCGCGGATATTATGAATAAACTTATACAGATAATAAAATGGACAAGACAAATACAACAGTCAAGCAACAACAACATGAAATTAGTAAACTAAAAGAAACAATAGAACAGCAGGAAACAAAAATACAGATACTAGAAAGAGAATCGAAGAAAAGAAATATAGTAATTTTTGGCATACCAGAAGAAGACAACGAAAACATAGAAAAGCTAAAAGATACTTTCACGAAGATAATGGAAAAAATACAAGTAAAGGTAACGGAACAAGACGTAGACATGTTAAACAGAGTAGGTGATATAAGAAAGAAGGGAAACAGACCACTTAAAGTAGGACTAACAACAAGATGGAAGAAGATAGAAACAATGAAAAATATAAAGAAACTAAAAGGTACAGAAATATGGATAAAGGAGGATCTAGACAAAAAAACCAGAGAAATAAGGAAAAAATTAATACCGTACATGATTGAGGCAAGAAAAAAAGGAAACAGAGCATTTATAGTAGATGACAAACTTATCATCAATGGAGATGAATGGAAGATAAAAGATCTAGAAGGTAACCCAGAAGTAATAGACATCGAAGAGTCAGACGAGGAAAGGCTAGGAGAAAAAAATACAAACAAGGAAGCAGATAAAATGACCAAAAAAGGAGAAAGATCCACAGACGAAGAGACAGAAAATATAATCAAGGAAGCAATAAATAAAGGAGTAACCCAAAAAAGGAACAAATATTGGGCACAAAGCATCCTGACGCCACACAGGAAAGATAAAAATACAGCAACATCAAAAGATAACCAGAATGCAAATGAAACAATAAATACAGAATCACAATTAAATACAAGTATAAGGGAAGATAAGTCAATAGAAATAAAAGAAAAGTACCAACAGGCAAATGCAATTAGAAACACCGATTCAAAAAACGAACAGTAAAGCACGAAAAAGGGACGGACACAGATGACGACGACAATGGCTATGAAAAGGTTAAGAACTTAATAACAAAAGCAAAAAACAATAAAAAAAAACAATTAAATTAAGTACATGGAACATAAGAACGTTACTAAAAATGGGTAAAATGGAGGAGGTGGCAGCAGAATTAAAAAGATACAAAATACAGATAGCTGCATTACAAGAAACAAGATGGAAAGGAAAGGGAAGAATAGACAAAGATGAATATACAATGATTTACTCAGGAGCGGAAAAACAAGGAAAACACGGCGTTGGATTTATAGTATCTAAAGAAACGAGACCAGATATAATAGAAATAAACTTAATAGACGAAAGAATAGCATATATAAGGATGGAAGCAAAACCGAATAAGATATCCGTAATGCATATATACGCCCCCACAGAAACCAACCCTATTGAGGAGAAGGAGCATTTTTATGAAAAGTTAGAGGAAGAGATTGAAAGAATACCAAAAGAAGATCTAATAGTAGTACTAGGGGATTTCAATGCACAGATTGGAAAGGAACACATAGCAAGCCAGGTAGCAGGGAAGTACACAATCCATGAGAAAACGAATGACAACGGGCTTAGACTGTGCTACTTGGCTGCTAAAACGAATATGATAATAAGTAGCACGAAATATAAACATCCAATAAAACACAAAATAACATGGACGTCAGCGGATCAAAAAACACAATCACAAATAGACCATGTATTAGTATCCAGAAGAAGGCAGTCATCTATAACTAATGTAAGAACCTACCGAGGAACTTGTGCAGACACAGAGCATTACATGGTAACTACAACAATCAAGCAAAAACAAAGGAAAGCAACAAGAGAAAAAACAGAACAGAAAAAATGGGATCTGGAAAAACTAGAGGATGAGGCAATACATGACGGAACTCGAAAGGAAAATTAAAATGAAACCAAAGCATACTTCGATACAAGAGACATGGAATAACATAAAAAAGTGATAAATGCAGCAGACAGTGTAATAAAATACAAAAAGAAAAAACAAAAGAAAGAATGGTATAACGAAAAGTGCAAAACAGCACAAGAAGAGAAAATAAAAACAAGGCTAAAATGGATAAAAACTAAAAACGAAGAGGATAGAGCAGAATATGAAGAAAGCAGGAAAGCATGCAATAAAAAAAGAAGCAGCAAGAGAGAATGGATAGAGGAGGAATTACAAGAAAAAGAGAAAGAACGCAAATACGAAAAGGTTTTATCAAAGGATTAGCAGTCAGAATAAAGTATATAAGCCTGAATTATCTGGTATAAAAAACAACAAAAGTAAAATAGTAGAAAAAGAAAAGGAATATAAAGAAATCTGGAGGAAGCATTTTGAAAAATTACTAAAGGAAAAAGAAAACGAAGGAACATTAACGAGAGAAGAAGAGAATGATGGAGTGATAATAGAAGAACCCAATCTCCAAGAAGTGAAACAAATTATTAAAGACAGCCGCAACGCAAAAGCCCCAGGTAAAGATGGTATAAACATGGAATTGATAAAATATGGTGGTGACGCATTACACGAATATATTTTCCTACTATTACAAAAAATATGGAATGAGGAAAAATGCCAGAAGACTTCGAAGTAGGACAAATAGTAACATTATATAAAAAAGGAAGCCAACAGGAATGTAAAAATTATCGAGGAATCACCCTACTAAATACGGCATATAAGATACTTTCCATTCTGATTCAGAAAAGACTTAGAGAAAGAACAAGAAGTGTAATAGGAAAATATCAATTTGGATTCACAAAAGGAAAGTCAACAGTAGACGCGATATTTGCACTTAAACAAATAATAGAAAAAACATTAGAGTACGATATGAAAATAGAGAACCTATTCATAGATTTTGAATTAGCCTTCGATTCAATTGATAGAAACGAACTCATGATAGCAATGCGCGAACTGGGAATAGCTTCAAAAATAAGAAAACTAACAAGGTTGACATTAGAAACAACTCGTGCAAGCGTAAAAACGAAAAAAGGTGAAACAGAAGAATTCATTACGAACAAGGGAGTCAAACAGGGCGACTCCCGTTCCGCAACACTGTTCAATATTGCTCTAGAGTACTTTACACAAAGAATAAATAAAGGCTCAATACGAACAAGAGGAGGACAAATAATAGCGTACGCAGATGACATTGTACTAATAACGAAGAGAAGAGACATATTAACTAAAATGCTAGAAGAAATAATATCAGAAGGAAAAAAAATAGGACTAAAAATAAATAGTGAAAAAACAAAAATTATGAGAATAGGAAAGAAAATGGAAGAAAAAAAGATAAAAATATGTAATCAAGAATACGAAGAAGTAAATAAATTTAAATATCTAGGTCTAATGATAACAAGTGAAGGAGACAGGGAACTAGAAATAAAAGATAAAGTAATATCAGCTAACAGAACCTTTTATGCCAATAAAAAATACTGAAAAGTTAATTAATTTCTAAGAAAACAAAAATAAGGATATACAATACACTAATCAGACCAATTATAATGTATGGAGCAGAGGCGATGTTAATGACAAGAAAAGACGAAGAACATCTGAGAATAGTAGAGAGAAAGTTTTTGAGAACGATACTGGGCCCAGTAAAGATATCTGAAACCGAATCCAGACCAAGAACAAATCAAGAGGTAATGCGAGAAATAGAAGATGACGTAGTACGAAAAATAAAACAACAGAGAGCAAAATGGTTGGGGCACGTATTGAGGGCTGAACAACAAGAGACAGTGAACCTAATAATGAAATGGAAACCAACGGGCAAAAGAAGAAAAGGCAGACCAAAAGCAAGATGGGAGGATGAAGTTAAGAATGACCTGTTAGCAATAGGGGTGGAAAATATAGAAGAAAAAGTTACACGCAGAGAACGATGGAATAAGATATGCAAAGAAATTGGAAAACAACCGGACCGGGACTGATCTAACCAAGGATGGATCTAGAAAGCTTCCCATGAAGCGGCGCAACTCCTACTTGGAGTGTTAAGCCACACATACATACATACATATACAGGAGAGAAAAAGCAAGGAAGTAAGGGAACAGCGTTTATGATAGATCAAAAGATCAGAAATCAAATACTGGAATTCAAGAGAATAAATGGTAGAATCTCATATCTAAGGATTAAAAACCAGATAGCAAATATATCCATAATAAATGCATACGCACCAACCGAAGTAGCAACAGCTGAAGAAAAGGACATATTCTATGAAGCACTACAAGAAACATACGAGAACACCCGAGGACATGACACGTTAATTGTTCTAGGAGACCTAAATACTATGATAGGAAAAGAAGAATACATAAAAAACGTAGCCGGCAAAGAAACAATGCATGAAATAACTAACGACAATGGGACAAGGTTATGCAACCTAGCAGAAGGAACAAATATGTTCATAGTAAGCACAAAATACAGACATTTGAAAGAACACAAAATCACATGAATGAAACCTGGACAAACCGGAGGAAACCAAATAGACCACATCCTTATTAAAAAGAAAAGAGAAAAAATAATAGAAGACGTTAGATCATACAGAGGAACCAGTGTAAACACGGACCACCACCTAGTAATAGCAGAAGCAAATCTAAGAATGGTAGGGGAGAATAAAACTAGAAGAAGAAATAAAAATGGAACGTAGAAAGCCTAAGTAATGAAGAAAAGAAAAGAAAGTTCCAAGAAGAAGTCACTACACACTTAGGAAGGAGAAACGAGGAAGAAAAATAGAAGAAGAATGTAAAAACGTAAAAGACGCAATAATCGAGGCATCAGAAAAAACCATAAAGAGAAAACAAATAGAGAAGAAAAACAATTGGTTTGACGATGAATGCGACGAATTGATAAAGAGAAAGCGAGAAGCAAGATTAAAATGGATAGGATCAAGCAAAGAAGAAGATTACGAAAGGTCCAGACAAATACGAAAAGAGGGACTCAAATTGATAAGAACTAAAAAACTGAAATAGATAGAAACAAGAATGGATGAACTAGAAAAAGACAATAAAAATAATACAAAATTATATAGACAAATAAGGCAACAAACAAGAAAGAACCCGATAGTAAAAATAAACAAAAAGGAATGGCAAGAGTACCTAGAGCAAATGGAAACTACAGAAGAAGACAGTAGCGAAGATGAACAACCAAATAACACACAAGAGGAAGCAGTGGAAAAACCAACACAAGAAGAAGTAAACAATATCATAAAGAACCTAGAAAACAGAAAGGCACCAGGGTCAGAGACCATCCACAATGAAATGCTAAGAGATGGGGGAAACGAACTAAAAACTAGTGATGGGCATAATCGGATGATTTCAATAATCGGAATGTTCCATTTCGGAATGTTTATAAAATCGGAATATCATCTGATTATTTTACATTCCGTAAATGCGACGCAAGGGAAAACGAGCGAAATAACAAGACGCGGAGGGAAGATGAAGTGCATGCAAATTTGCGATGCGGCACTCGCCGTCGCGCCGTAAGCCTTTATTTGCGTTGGCATCTATTGTTTGGGTTTGTCGGACGGCCAGTAAAACAATTTATGAGTTTGAGTCGCACAGTGGGATATAAATGTTTTCGTTTATATTTATGAATTTTATTAATATTTCTGTTTTATTTATGTAATTATTTGAGTTTCATCAATTAAAAAATAAACGTATTGATTTATAATCGATTATGCGCTATTCATGGTTCTGTTTCCGTATTCCGATTTTGAATTTGAAGTCTGTAAGGTCTACTATCTAATACTTAATCTACGAACTACCACTGCCATTAGTGCCATTCACGTATCATACACGTGCGCACACGGCGCGACCCATCGGCATTCGCCAACCAGCGTATAGCAGTCAAGTGAGTCAACACAGAATTCCGTCTTCCGTTCAGTTCAAATTGGAATTTCGTTTTCTCATTTTATGTACCGAATAGTAAAATAATCGAATTCCGAAAGTTCCGAATTTTGTGTATAGTATTCCAACCAAAAATTAGAAAGCTATGTAAAATCCAGTACACCATGAAAAGTGTAAGTCATGTCTAAGTTAGTTTCATACAATCAGTAAATAATATTCTAATGTCAATCAGCTTTCAAGTAATGACAGTTCATCTGCAAATTGTACATGTAACTGTTTTGTTAAGGCATTGTAACATTGTGCAAATGTGCATGATTTAAGTAGGTACTAGTTGAGTTTTTAAAACCATATATTAGCATAGAAAATGTTGAAAAACGTATATGTCTTCCCAATGCATCTGTCAAATTTAAAGGTTATTATCGAAGTGTCACTGAATGACAATCAAACAGTAATTTTATGAATTAAATTACGAAGTGACTTACTGTTCTCAATGCTGGCCTGATTTTAAAAAGCTTTCCAATTTCTGGTTGGAATACTATACCGAACAGTAAAATAATCGAATTCCGAAAAGTTCCGAAACGTTCCGAAATAATCGGAATCTTCCGATTTTTTGAACAATCGGAAACTTTCCGATTATTCATTCCGGATAGGCCCATCACTACTAAAAACACGAATATATGAGTTAATATCAACAATATGGGAAAAAGAAATAATACCTGAAGAATGGCGATTACCGATTAGGAATGATAGTGCCTATACCAAAAAAAGGGGATTTAACAAAGTGCGACAACTACAGAAGAATAACGTTACTAAATATAATGTACGAAGTACTATCGACAATAATATTAAAAAGACTGAATAAGTACACAAAAAGAGAAATAGGAGAATGCCAGAATGGATTCACACAAGGAAAATCGACGGTTGGCGCAATACACACACTAAACCAAGTGATAGAAAAATGTTACGAAAAAAAGATTGAGCTACACAGTATATATAGTATATATAGACTATAAACAAGCATTTGACAGTCTAGAAAGGAAAGCGATAATGGAAGACATATCAACATTAAGAATACCAACAAATATTAAAAGACTAATCAAAATAACACTAGATAAATCGCAAACGGCCGTAATAACACAAGAAGGGTTGGTTAGTAACCCAGTGAAACAAACAAAAGGAGTAAGGCAAGGAGATGGGCTTTCCGCAGCCCTCTTTAATATAACATTAGAAGGTGTAATAAGAAACTGTAAAATATCTGGATCCATAATTCAGAAACCAATAAAAATAATAGCATACGCTGACGACATCGCAGTAGTAACAAGAGAGAAGAAAAGCTTGGAGAAGAGAATAAAGAAAATGGACGAGGAGGCACAAAAAAAGAGGATTAGAAATAAACCAAAATAAAACCAAATACATGAAAATTAATAAAGACCAGAAATCAGATAACAAAACAGAAATAGTAATAGGAAAATATAGCTTCGAGCAAATTCAAACTTTTAAATACCTTGGTACAGTGATAAGTAATAAAAACGAGAGACGCATAGAAATATCACAAAGAATAAGAGCAGGACACGGCACATATTACAAATTCAAGGAACTCATGAGAAACAAACAGATAAGTAAAGAAACAAAAATGAGAGTGTACAAAGTAGCCTCTTCAATCTTTTTGTGGATTTTATTTCTACTTGAAACTTGCATACTATTATAAAAGATCTGGTATGATACATGCACACAACTTCCTTTTACAGTGATCTTATAATTAGCCAAAAATTTGTTTTTTAATTTTTAAGCATTTGTCAAAAATTACAAATTCTATAGAAACCGTACAAAATAGAACGTTAGTGCAAGAGACAAATTTTTTCTAGAATTCTAGGCTGCATTCAAAAATGTAA
This sequence comes from Agriotes lineatus, assembly GCA_940337035.1. Lineage (NCBI taxonomy): Eukaryota > Metazoa > Arthropoda > Insecta > Coleoptera > Elateridae > Agriotes > Agriotes lineatus. Next base: position 184,311 of record CALNHX010000979.1, on the reverse strand, counting down.
TAATATACCGGGTGTTCTCTTTAAAATAGGAGTTAATAAAAAAAATTAAATAAACAAAGCCATTTTAGAGGTATTCAACTAGAAAATCACCTATCTCACGTCAATACATATTAAAAATGTAAAAAAATGTATAGTTTGAACAAAATCGTTAGAGCCATTTTTGAAAAAAATGGGAACAATCTGAAAAATCACAAAAGTAAACACCGTACTTCCGGTTATGCGATTTTCTTCAAAAGCTTGCTGTCGCATCTACATAGCACACAAAACTTATATATGAAGTTTCAAAGCCATACCTCTTTACGGTTTTGATATATTCTGTTCACAGACTGACAGACAGACCAATGAACCAAAACATGTTTTTTGAGTTCAGGGGACTCTAAAACGTGAAGATCTGTTGAAATCTCAATTTTTGGGTTGAATCTAATACTTCCTTTATCGTAAAAGGAAGTAAAAATCAACTTGTTACTTGTTAAGCTGGTATGACACGATCCTAAATTTATGCGAAAATTTACGAATAAATTTTATAAAAAATTTACTAGTAAATTTTTTGCTTAAATTGGCTTAACCAGAAAATTATACGTATGCAACGTATTCAATATTTTTTTGTAAATTTTGTTGTAAACCTGCGCAGTAGTCAAATATTTTAGGGATATTTATAGTTTATATGCAATAAAGTTGATAGAATTTCTATTTGGCACAGATAAACACAAATGTAACCTAAAAATTGTACGATTAGCGGGAATTAGTAAGTTGAGTTGAAATTTATTTTATCATGAGCGACAGTGAAGATTTATATTTGTTATGTTATTTTTAGAAGTATGAAAAGTAATTTCTATTTTTTTTAGTTTTATGTTTGTATGCTTGACACCGAAAGCAGATTACTTTATAAATGTTCCGCTTCTTAGCTGAAATAACGGATGATCAAAAAATCTCAGCCCCAGTCGGCCATGGATTGTAAAACACATGTCTTAACTTATTTGAGGTTACAGTAAACAACTGTCACTGTTAAATCGAAACGTGTTATGTATTTTGATTTGTAGGGTTAATTTCATGATCACCCGTTGTATATGTATCTAATTGTATAATAAACACGTTGGTACAATGTGTTACTTCATATTTTAAATTAATTACTGACAGTCTAATATCTGAATTTTGTATATGACATTTTAAGATTTTTAGTTTGTTATTTGATAAATTTTCTTTTATGTAATAAAATATTAATAACATGGTGTCGTTGCATTTAAACCGTATTTCACAATTCGTTTATTAATTATTATAATATAAGTACAGTTCTAAAGTATTTTTTACAATAACAGTAGAATAAGGAATCAGGTTTCAAGTGTCAAGATAAACGAAAATATCGTTTCTTACAAAAAGAGTGCAGTGACCATAGCCGATGAACTGATGTCGCAACACCCTGATCTCTGCACGTCATGGTTTAGTCTCCTCCCATTGCACTAGCTGTTTCACTCACTTCTCTGTCGCTCGCGAAGTACGATCTAACTAGATAGTGTTCTGTGAGCTCAGTGATGCCAGATATATCGTTTTAGCGGTATATTTACCGATTTCGCTTCTCAAATACCGCCCTACCGTTATGTATTAAATATCTACCGTGTTTTCTAGAATCGTAAACCAAGTATGGTACAATTAATTTTATGGAGTGCAAACTTCGTAAATTCTTTAGAACTTATCAATACGGTCACCTAAACATTTTTATTGCTTAAGATTAATCTGTTGTGTGTTTTCCCACGAATTCTGAGCATTGCAATTTTGCATTATTCCTTGGCGATATCGCGCTTGCCGCAAATTGCACAACGAAGAGCAACATCCTGCAGGATGAATGTGAGGTTTTTTGTGTTTGTGCGTTGCTATCTTTTAAACATGGTATTTAGATATAATTTAATTGTGTTATTAACGAATATTCTAGTTCGAGTGATTCGTACGAAACAGATAAAGAAGCCTATGTTTCGATAAAGAGCGGAAAAATCGTATTGTAGGACTTTTACACAGCAAAAATGATGTAGGGAGCCATGCTTGTTATGATTTAAATGTGAATAAAAAACTGTTAAGTAGCTATAATTCTAGTATTTACAAGAAAACGGAATCGCTATAAGGCGCGCTCCAACTTTGTATCCCGCATCCGGGGCAAGTTGAGCATTGTACCGCCAGATGCAAGCACATAAAGCACCAGCCTCTACACCGAAAGGTAAAACGAGGTTAATGATAATACATACATACATACATACATACATACCTAATGTTATTGTCATTGTAGAAGAAAATGTTAAAAGCAACTTTTTTACAATATAAAAATAACTATGCCCTTTGGTTTTTATTGGTATTGTTAACCCCCCTATTAATCTACCGTTTCCAAGTTCAAATCTCCGGCTTCTTTTAATGATGATTCAACCCCCACTTTCACTGAACGTCTGGCAACACTGTGTGAGCTTTACTTTGACAAGTAACGTGTGACCAATGTTGCCAATCCTACCGATATTTCGGTAGATTTACCGATTTCAACTAAAATCTACCGAGCACCGAAACGATCCTTATTTCTACCGAATTTTTGTTACACCGTATAATCCTACGTAAAATTTTTCTTGGGTACTATTTAAACCGAAAAAAAACATCAGCAACTCTTTATTTGCATAAAATATTCAGAACAATTTATATTTTACGGAAATTTACAAAGGGATTCATAAATCTGTAATGAACAGCCCGTGCCACAGTAAATTCGATGATCATATCATTTACGAGTATTATTATTTTACATACACGTGCTTGGATTCTAGATTTCTGTGCTAAACGCTGACATGCTATTTTATATTTGTAAATCTGTAAGCTTCAGTTCACGAGAAAATATCTAGTTACATAAACACATAAAGTTAATTAACAAATGATCTTGTTGTTGCCTGTATTTTATAGTCTAATGGATTTCTCAGTAATGTGGTTCACTAAAAACTAGTTTTTACTCGCGCCTATTACGCTATTACTTTTAAAGCAAAATTTATTACGTTTTGCAATTTCTATTACTATTCTATTACGTTTCTATTTTTTTTTTTAATGGTGGAACAAAATCTGTAGGTAATAGTTTTTAGTTAAACATTAACAGATTATATGAATTTATGTTGTTTTTTATAGTAAAGGACCCATTTAACGCTATTATGTTGTACTTGTAAAATTTTTTGAACTTTGCTCGGCATCGGGCAATCGCAGGCCAGTAAACTTTTGAAAAATGTGTTGACTCTTGTGTAAAGTAAATAGTCATCGTTATTATATGGTCAATTTTTTTCATATGAAATGCACTATGCAGGGAAAGCATTGCCACTTGGTAGAATTGTGTTGGTACATACGTTTCTGGTTATTATTTTTTCAGTGAGGTTAGGTTTCATGTTGACTGGTTGACATCTTAATTATTTTAAATTGTAGTATTGTTTGTTATAAACTGAATTTGCCCTCAGTCCTAATTTATAAAATCAGATTTCAAGTTTATAATAGGCACAACTAAAATTTAAAATAATTAATTAAATGTCAACCACTCAACATGAAACCTAACCTCACTGCAAAAATAATGTACCAACACAAATCAGTCTAGTGATAATGCTTGTTGCCAATTGTTACCTTAGAATTTCGCTATTTGCATTTCCATATAAAAAAATTACCTATATAAATTTTCATAGTTAGTCTGCAGAGGTTAAAGAGTAAAGACAGAGTTCAAAAGTTAACGCTAACATAAAAAACTGATGATTTTGACGGATTTGATTAGAATTTAAATTATTATTAGTCTATTACCCAAACTGCCAAATCTATTACTATTTTTTTAAATTTCTATTACGGAGAAAAATAAAGAGTTGGCAACACTGCGTATGATGTACAAATTAGTTATTGAGTTATTGTTTTGTGTGTATAACATCATCACAAAGAACATCATTCAGCCGTACTGCCGTCTAATAATTGTGTTTTATGTTACAAAATTAGAAAATATAGTTCATTATCCATAGTTGAGATAAATACTAATAGTAATGTAAGCTAAAAGGTAGTTGTTTTTCACTCCTGCCCACGGTCTAAGATATTCAGGTCATTCGACTGGGATTTGTAGGCATACTAAATTTTGTCCTCATTCACAAATATTTCGCTAGATGGCGGAAGTGTAAAAAAGGATACGACAAAGCCAACTTGAATTAAGTTTAGGTAAACAATAATGGCGGCTGGGCGGCTCACAAACACGTCAAATATTGACATGTAAAGTGAAGTCATATTTACATATTTTAAAAGTGTTTGAACTCTTCGAAATGGAATCAACTCGTGAAAAAATGAGGGGTTATCTTGTAGTGTACGACGTCCACTTTGAACAACTGTTCCTAGAGCCAGTAATGCAGATGGAAGTGAAATTTGACAATATTTTTTGTACAAAGGTACGAATTTAGCTTAGCTGCAGTTTAAGATTTGTGTGTACCTAGTTCAAACATTCCTGTGTAATGTAAACAATTTATGTAGAGCATAACAAGAGTTAATTTATCTCTCCTTGCTATATTACTGGCTCTAGGAACTGTAGTTTAAAGTGGCCGACGTACACTGCAAGATTACCAAATGAGGATGTAATGATGAAAGAAACAGACTCGAAAAACACCAGTGTACGAGCTGATAACAGCAAAAGTTCGATAGAAGTTGATCAAAATGGGTATGTTTGCAGTTTTGTATAAAATATGTAATGCCACTTAGATATAATTATTTTCCGAAGCAATGGAAGATGATATCTGGGTAAAACTCTAGAAGAATTAACATCTTGTAGGCCCATACGTCCTTTGAAAGCACTAGAAAAACTACAGTTGGATAGACAGCAAACGTGGCAGAAACACAATGGACTGAGCAGAAGCAACTTCAGTTTAAGCTACGACAGTACTACTCAAACTAGGATAGTAACTGTACAAATCAATTCTCCAATCAATCTGGGTGTACAGCTGTGGGACACGACAAGTAATTCAAACGTGGAGATATTACAAAGATTTCAAAACAAAGCACTGCACAGGGCTCGCTGAATTGTAAACGTTTGCAACATTTATCTCACAATTCAATAGGCCTTGGTGCTACACAGAATTACCAACTTACAGTACTACTGTAATACTGTAATACAAGGAAAAAATTAATGTGCGGGTTCGATATTTTTGGTGAAATACTGTAATACGAGGAAAAAATTAATGTGCGGGTTCGACATTTTTGGTGAAGTGCGTCATTTCAAGCCTACAAACCATTACATTTAATTTAGTTTTACTTTGGGTACCCGTTTTAAAACCCATAAGCCTGAAATTCTGTAATTAAGCAACACACAGTGCAGGTGCAAGGTGACTTAGTTAATAATAAAATGTGTCATGATATTCTGGGGCTTCAATCACCACATCTGGCAACTGGCGGGCAGCCCACACAGTCGCTTTAAAAATTGGGTACCGAAACCAAAGTTGTGAAAGTAGGGAAAGTAAGGCAGTCGTCGAAGGCATAATGCTAACCATATCACCCAGTATGCCGTTAACGGTGTGCCCGACCCGCCATGTCTCAGGTCATATTCCTAGGTGTGGAATGAAACGCTTTGAACTTTACTTTTATGGTATTCTGAATAATTTATTGTAGACACCTGTTTACTAAACCGTCTCCAGGTATAAAAATAAGCAGTAACGTAATTTGAATTTAAGAATTTCTTATAAAAAATTTACGATTCAGAATATCATAAAAAGATGTATACAGCTCGGTTGTTACCATAACTTTACCTGCTTACACAGATAACTAGTTGACTATCGCTTGGCTGCTAGATACCGTCCTTTCACGCAAAGTTCTTAGTAACGGTCTTGCAATGTAAATTACTCGTATATTATAAATCAAAGTTTATAAATCGTTTATACTTCAGGGCTTTCTTGCTAGTACATACTTGATTTCACTCAATATTAAATATTTATTCAGTATCTAAAAATGATAGAATACCCACTAATAATTAGGTATGATAAAAGTGAACATTAAATGAAGCGCGTTTTTGAATAAAGTGTTTTATTGTAATTGTACAAATTGTATGGTATTTTATTGTTTTGCAGATACTGGGTAAAAATTATTTTATTTGAAATCGGCATTAAAGTACCTCGAAATCGTCATTAAAATACGAGAAATCGGCAGTAAAGTAATCCATTGTTTTACGACTTTTTTGTAGGTGGCGAGGCGACAGATAAACGTCAACCGACATTAACATAACCTAGAAAAGTTGGTTAAAATGTTGTAATTTCACAATTTCTCGATTTCAAATAAAACATAATGTACTCCTCGGCACTGAAGTTCCTTTTTATCCCTCATGTGGTTTATTTGCCTTGGCCCTATGGGCCTCGGTAACTAAATCCATATTCTTGATAAAAAGCTTAACTTCAGTGCCTTGGTATACAAACTACTATTTAATTCAGTGACAAATGGAACAATATTTCAACTATTATTTTTTATGAAATGTTCAATCAAGTTTTCCTAATATGAAATAGTACATATGTACTGGAAAATTGTATTATTTTCACTTAAGTAAAAATATTAGTATGTACATCTTTCTTTAATTTATTAAAATAATAAAACTTATTTGACTTTTATTAGCTTTCAATGCATAGTTTAAGGGTTAATATTTATAAAAAATTTAATATTTTTAATAATGTTTTGTTGATATTTATATTAATTATTTTGTTACATATTATAGTACATTATAGAGAGTGATTCAAAATTCAAGAAACCCAAATTATAATAAACAATTACTACATGATAACTGGATAGAAGGAAGTCCGCCCATAAATATGAATTTATTCCTTTGCAGTCATACTCGTTATTGGTAGCGTTTTGTTTGTAATTTTATTTATTTAATTAAACAGTAAAGTGCTGCAAAGGCAGATATAAACAATAATGGCATCCTACAAATATGTCAAACATCAATTAATTGACATGTGAAGCGACAATATATGACAAAAATGATTATATAATAGTTATTTACTATACAAGTGGGATAAGAGCATCATTAATATAAGTGTGTGTAAGTTACAAACGAGTGCGTAGCACGAGTTATGTAAGCACACAAGTATATTAATGATGCATTATCACACATGTATTGTACAAAATTTTATCTACGACTGCCTAAAATTGAGAAAAGTGCATTAAGAGAAATGTCAGATGTCATTTTCAAAAATATTTTAGTAGGCAAATGTTATTATGTCATTCATTTGACACTATTTCAGTTAGGTAATGAAACCATTACACAACTCAGTTGCGTAATGAAACCATTACATAAGTGAGGGGTGTAATGAGCTTCATTACCTAACGGAAATAGTGTCAAATGAATGACATAATGAGTTACTTATCCCACTGGAGTAGATAAAAAAAATTACTAGTTATTATCTACAAATCATCTTTCAAAAGTGTTCGAGCCCTTCAAAATGGATTCACAGCGTGAAGGAAATGAGGATATCAAAAGTCTTGGAACTCATTTCACAAGTAATTTATTTGCAATCTGTTACATTTGCAACAATAAGCAATACAGTTCTTTACAAAAGTTTAGTGCAGCACTTTAACAATAATATGAGAAAGTAGTTGCCCTTATATTTGTAATAAATACATAATAATATATTGTCGTTTAACAAATTCTGTTTGTAAAGGAACCGATACATTGCCTCTAAATCTCAAGTGCAGGTATGAACATCTGTTATTTTATTATGTAAGTAAGGTGGCGTTTCAAATATAACAATTTTGTGATAATTATTATTATTAATTATTTGTGTTAGAACTTTGGATAAATTTCTGTTTATTCCATTTTTCCATTTTTTTTCTTATTGCGGATAGCAAATTTCAGGTGAGTCGCATTGCATATATACTTTTTTTTTCTTTATTCGTTATTTGTTAATTGTTTATATTGACTTAACATTTTCAGTTACTTAAAATCTGTCATGAAAGTCAAAGAATTTATTTTGTATTATCAAAATGTTAGAGGGCTTCAAACAAAAACGAACACCTTTAAATGTAACCTTGCGGCTGACGATTATGATTGCATGGCACTGAATGAAACTTGGCTTGATTCAGATATATATAATACTGAAATTTTTGATGAACGCTACAATATATACAGATGCGAAAGAAATAAAACTATTACTGCTAAAGAAAGGGGAGGTGTGTGAATTGCAATTAATAAACAATATTATTCTGAAGTTATAAAAACTAACAACAAGCTTGAGACGTTAACAATTAAAGTAAAATGTTTCGGATCCACTTATACTGCGTGGGCCACGAAACTTGTAGCCTCTGAAGATTTGCTACTGCAACCGAAACATGAAAGAAGAGTAGATCATTATTTTTTATGCATTAAAGACAGATCATGGTTGGTAAATATCAAAATAAACAATATTTGCTGTATATATTTATATTACTTTTTGTAATATAATGCAAAACGTGGCTAGAGGGGCTACAAGTTTTGTGGCCCACCTGGTATAATAAGTACAGTTTACTTTGTGCCTAAATCATCATTGGATGAATATTTAGAGTATTTTGCTTTGTTGGAAAATATTCGAAATATTTTTGAAAACGAAATAATAATCATAGGGGATTTTAACATACCCGAAATTAATAACTTTAATTATAATCTTGTAAGTGGTAGTCAGATTACAAAAAGTGTACAGGAATTTTTAGATTTATTCAATTTACAAATGTATACTAACGTTGGGAATTCTGTTGATAGAACCTTAGATTTAGTTATGTGCACTTTTGAATTGTGTGTGGGAACGCAGTTTGATGCTTTAGTGCCAATTGATGTTCTGCAGTGCAGTCTTTAGGCCCCCAATTTTTTGGGGCCTCCGACGGGCGCATGGATCAACTAATAATAATGTAATTCATTAATTTTGTAAAAAAATAAAAATTAAAGTTGTGCATTCATTTGATAATTATACATAATTATAAATCATTAATAAAAATTAATAATACGTATAAATGTACTACGTTGGCCAGACCCAAAGCTTTTTGGTATTAGAACAGATTTTAGATTCGATTGTTTTAATGTAGGTTCGAAAGCACTGCTTTACTAAGTAAACTGAAGCTATTATAGTCAACAGGAGATTTATATCTTTTATATTTTCGATGGACTCTAGATTTTTCCCTCATCAGCTTAATTAGATCGCTTGAAAACCAAAGAGGAAGATAATCTGATTGCTTATTAAACATCGGTACATGTTTTGAAATAACAGATTTCATAATGAGATAATTAATTTAGTTCTCACTGCTAAGCGATTTCACTTCAACATTCCAATCGTAAGACAGTAATTTACCATTAATAGCATTCTAATCAGCTTTGGAGGAATTACGAAAATTTTGAGCGGCTGCAATAAGCAGTTCTGTAAACTTATATCTAAAATATATTTCTAAAGGAGGCTAGTTTTGATCTACAGCAGTAAGAGGAGGCTTTCGCATTGAATAACCTCTGTGTGTTCGTTGTTAGATAACACAAGGTCTAGAATCCTCAAATTTATATTTTTAACATAATTAAACTGCATAATTCCACTTACAGATATACAGTCCACAAAAAAATTTGCATTATTGTCGTATGTTGAAGCTGGTTGGGGGTCACACTCATTGCCATTCTTAACCCAATTTATGTTGCCCAAGTCGAAATCACATAATAGTTAACGGCTCAGATAATGATATCGAGCAGTTTGTAACAAATATAGCTGGAATATTATCGGGGTCCAGCCCCTTGCTTACATCCTGGCTACTTAGTAGCTCTTACACTTCCAGACAGTTAGATAGGTAGACAGGCAAACATTAATAAGTTAAACAGGATAAAAAACGAACTTTGCAGTACTATGCTACAAGAGAGGCTAAACTCTTTATCATTAATGTGCGTAGAAAGCGACATTGAATTTAAATTTTGAAGATATAACACAGGACTTTGCCCATACCAAATTGAGCAAAAAATCTTTTATTAGTGTGTAGCAATAATTATGACGTATTTTTTAGTTTTCTTATTTCTATTGTGTTTATATTCATTTTATTAGAATGTTAATTTCATTTCAGTACATAGTTGTATAAAAATAAAAGTAGGTATTTTAAAAATATTTTTTGTATGGTATTGAGTTACTTCCTTTCTAAAAGGGCCCCTTCATTACATTGGGCCCGGGGCCTCAATCATATAAAAGACGGCACTGATGTTCTTCCCCCCGCTCTGTTGATCACAAGTTAGTTTTAATCCTGCAGTGAACGATAACCTCGCATTGAATAAGTATGATTTTTAAAAAGGTGACTTTCTGTTACTATGTAGTGCGTTGAAGAATACAGACTGGAGTATTCTTGAACCCATAGATGTTAACATGGCTACTAATGAATTTTATAACATTTTATACAACATTATAGACCAAACTGTACCTAGAATCAAATGCAATCTGACAAATAGAAACAAATATCTTGTATGGTTCACAAAGGAAATAATATCAAACTTAAAGCGTAAAACGGTTTCATTCCAGTTCTCTATACAGTTCTTATATAGGTAATAGTTTTAAAGTACAAGTTTGTGTTATTATTTAGGCATAAGATAGGTTACTAGTATTAGCTGTTAGCCAGAATTTTTATTTTTTACTTTGTACAATATTGTGACTACCTATAATAGTTGTGCAATAATGTAATTTGATATTATGTAGCAAATTGCTAAATAAAGTTTATTATTATTATTATTATTATAAACGGAAAAATGAGTCTGAATGCCACTTACAGGAATTTACACGTATTTGACGAGAACTAAAACTAAAAATCTGGTATGATACACGCACACAACTTCCTTTTACAGTGATCTTATAATTGGCCAAAAATTTGATTTTAAATTTTTAAGCATTTGTCAAAAATTTTAAAAAATTACAAATTCTACAAAAACGGTGCAAAATAGAGCGTTAGGTGAAGAGAAAAATTTTCTCTAGAATTTTAAGTTGAATTCAAAAATGTGTGTTCTTTTTAAAATAGGAGTTAAGATAAACAACAAAAGAAACCGATTTTAGAAGTATTCAACTGGAAAATCACCTATCTCACATCAATACACAATAAAAATCTAATAAAAATGAGAAGTTTTAAAAAAATCATTAGCCGTTTTTGAAAAAATCGAAAAAAACTGAAAAATCACAAGAGTAAACAAACACCTACTTCCGGTTATGCGGTTTTCTTCAAAAGCTTGCTGTCGCATCTACATAGTACACAAAGCTTATACAGGGTGTAGAAATGCTTTACGCACCATAGGGATTTCAATGGTAATTTCTTCATATGAAAATATTTGCTTCGCTAATTATTCTAGAGCAAACCTGTATTGAAGTTTTTTGTAGAGAAAAAAATTCTGTATCCATTTACGCCAGAACTTGTCATTTTACATTTCGGAAAACCGAAAATTTAAAGACTAAAATTACCATTTTTAGACAAATCAGTGGTGCCTTCAAATTACTGAATCATCTCAAAGCATCAACAAATTAGTTTGGTGTTTATTTGTTTGCATAATCTGTCAAATGTAACGGCAACCAAATAAACACCCTGTATATGAAGTTTCAACGCCATACCTCTTTTCGTTTTTGAGATATTCTGTTCACAGACAGACACACAGACCAATGAAAAAAAATATGTTTTTTGGGTTCAGGGGACTCTAAAACGTGAAGATCTGTTGAAATCTCAATTTCGAATTTTTGGGATGAATCCAATACTTCCTTTATTGTAAAAGGAAGTAAAAATATATAGGCAATTTAAGTTTACAGAACAAAATGAAAATGCTGATAAGAAATATATAAACTTCACACAGCCATGTCAGCAATACCTTATTTATAACCAAAAGCCATGCAATTTAAATAACACGTATCGCAATTTACCTGCAAGAAGCAATACAATCTATAAATGATAGTAAATCGAATGTTACTTTTTGTTCAAAATTAAATATGTAAATCTACATATATTGAAATTGCCTAGACAAAAAAATGTTATTACTTTGACACGAAGTATTGAAATTCCCTCATATCGAAAACCACTCTGAGTCAAATATCTCTAAAATTCGTGCCAACCGACTAATGAACCCACTTTACCAAATCTCCGTCTCGACTGCGCGGATCTTTTGGTGAAGACCCCAGCCCACTAGATCCCTCCCTCGTATTGGGGGGTGCCTAAACGTGCTGTGCGGGGTATGTATGTTTGTATGTGTACACGATTACGGTCGCCAGGAACCTTCCTGAAGTCTTAGATCGTTTTCATACGATAGGTCCTCCGAAAATGAAGGCAACATCAACTTTTAAAGTATGGTCGGCAAAAAAAAATTTTTTTTGGGTTTTTTTTTAATAAATAACTGGTTCATAACATTTTATTGTATTACCGAAACGGAGTGATGCTGAGTGTCAAAGTATTCTTGGAAAGCATGGAAGGGCGCTTTTCTTGGGTGGGGGGTACCGTATATTTATGTATAGGTATTAATGTATTATCAAGACAATTTAAAAATTCCAAGTGACTATTCAATTCATTTGTCATCTGTCAAAAACTGACCAATAAAAATACAAGATTTGAGGTCTTTGAGCCAACAAAAATGATCTATATTGACAATTTTTACTAGTGGTTTTAATCAACAATTTTTTAAAGTAATTAATAGTTACCACATATACTCACAACACTTATTTATTAAAAGAAAAGGTACAACTCAATTTCAGGATAAACAAATGTTAAAAAAATGGTTTCAGTTTGATGAATAGTCCGTCGAATACCATTCTTAGTCAAAGTTAAGTAGATTATTTTTGCGGTGTTATCACTACTCATGTGCATTATGCTTCGGATTATCCGTATCAAAGCGCAATGAACATTCGTGATACCACTGCAAAAATAGTCGACAACTTTGACTACTCATGGTATTATAAGTGACTATTTTTCAGAGGTTTATATACTACACCAAATAAAAGTTTTTGCCTACCAGCAGTTACCACTATCAATAACTGTTCAATAACATTATCAGCTTGTATAACATAATGCTTGAATGATAATTTAACGTGTATGCCAACTCCACCTCCCCTTGTTGTACGATCAAGATGCAAAAAGCAGTAGCCATCTATTGCCACCACATCTGAAGATATATTAGACGTTAACCAGGTTTCACTTACAGTCAGTGAGTCGTAGTTTGTATCAATTACATGGTCACGAATATTTGAAAAACTTGCCATGAATTATCTTGCATTCAGATGTGCACACTGAAAATTAGAAGCGATATAATTCATGATCAATAGATTCTTTATTTAATAAAACAGAAATATGAGATATAATTAAGTAACTAATTTAATGCGTAATTGCAATAAGAAATTAAATTAAAGATAGGTACTTATACCGGTAACTTAATTAAAGCAAGCAGCATGCTAAAAATATAAACACAGCTTCATGTGGAATAGTAGGTACACTTACGATCATTGAAAATGAACAGGGTTATGCATGTCAAATTGACTTCACCGACGTTTTGCAATTGCGTGCAACGTTATTTTATTATTACGATGAGGAGAGAGTTAGGACAACACGATTCTGCTTTGGAGACAAGGGAAATTCAGAAAACGTATATCAACTACTGTAATGTTTGTTGCATAGTCCTGTTCATTTTCAATTATTCTTTGTGTAACTCAGTAGCTCATTGAGGGCCGGTTGCAGAAAGCAATGTTAAGTCTGGTGTTAGCTAACGTCGCGTCAAAGTGAACAAAATCGCATCAAATTTTGTTTACTAATGTATTAGTTACCATAAACGTTTGAGATGATTCGTTTTTGTTCACTTTGACGTCGTGTTAGCTAACACCAGACTTAACGTTGCTTTCTGCAACCGGCCCTAAATCTTAAAAACTTTGCCATCAGCGACCAGACATTGGTAAAAACATATATTTGTTGAGCAGAACGCAAAAATGATTGCCTTGCTTTTGTTAGGTCTTCTTTTATGAAAACCAGGGTTCCTTTTATTTGATTTGAAAATTCGTTGTCGGAGGTTATAATTAACAAACTTCACAATGACTGGGGTGGGTAGACTTGAATTCCTGCTCCTCAATCTATGACTTCTTTCAATTGCGTTCTTGGGAACTTGGATTGGAAGCGCAAAAATTGTAAGAACTTGGTCTGTATCTTCCTTCATTGGAAGCTTCTTGATCTCTAGAATATTCAGGTTACTTCGTCTTAAATATTGTTCAAGAGAATCCATTTTAAAATCGTGTGTTCGGATAGTTGTGTTTTGAGAAGCACCAGTTTCTTCTACAGTAGAAATATGCTGGTCGTGTTCAGAACTGTTGCTTAAACTTCTCCATCAAATTGGCCATAAAATCTCCATACACCAGAATGTTCTTAACAATACGTTGAACCACATCATCTTCGTCGGACTGCTCTTTGATGGAAGCTGACTGACCTTTGCCACCACCTGAAGTTTATAATCGCCACCCGTTTTTATAAAATTTACAGCAATTCTGTAAACATCACAATAATAGTAGGAAGAGCCCAACTTTAACTATACTAAAACTGCCAAATAAGGGTCCGCCCACTGCGCTAGCACGTCTATTCAGCTTGACTGCACGTGGATTAGAATGTATTTCTAATCCCTGAAGACATTTCGCACTGCACTAAACTGCCTCTCTTGTTCAAAGATTTCAACATTTGCTGAATGCGATACGAGGTAGGTACTCCACAACTGGATATCGCAGCTCTATGTTGGTGTCAGCAGTTTTATAGACAAGCAACTTGTTGGCAACAGATACTTTAGAGTTGCAGCCTAACAAGCAGTAATATTTTCTCAATTAGGATTTAGTTGCTCCCTTATAGTCCAAATAGTGGTTTCTAGGTTAATACAAACAACCTTTTTTATTGCCGCTTCTTTTGAATTTCGGTATTTGACGGCGCTAAAAACAGATACTTTTTTTACCAATACACAATATTAAACCAGCATCACAACTTATAACACAAAATATTAATTAAACGTTACGAAACGTCAAACTGACGTTTTACCGCTCTACTCTTTCGCCACCTGTTGGATCCGCACGGAACTAGGACAAAAATTAGCCAGCGCAATCTGCCAAATGGTAAGAAGTCGAATCACCTGAATATCTTACACCGTGCTCCTGCCATTATTTGCTATTTAACTATAACCTCAAATGTGGAAAGCTGCGTGTTTACAGGTTTGTTTTGGCTGTCACAAACTTATAAATTGAGTGCATTGCATGCATGTCTTAGATTCGGTACAATTCTCAAACCGTCTAGGTGTAAATACTAACGGCTTGTATACTTTCAAATCTGTTCGGTATGGATAGTACCTACATACTGGTACAATTTTTGTAAATGTCAATAATTCAGTAAGCAACTAATTGAAAAGTATGTGTACTCAGTGTACTATGAATACTCTTTTGTTTCAGGTCAATGGGAAAACTGGAAGTATAGCAGCTGACACAATACCAATGATGTGTCTTGTCTGATTCTTCAAATTTACATCGCAAGCTTTAGGTAAGCATATAAATAATTGTCATGGGTAATATAATAAGTAGTACGCTTATTATCGATGGTTTTTTGATGGATATTATGAGTTATAATCCCAAAGCTCAAAATACGAGTCCGTAGGAGGAAAATAACGGGTTAATTACTTACACTTACTTGTCACGTAATTGATATTCAATGAGAACTGTAAATTTTTTGAAATTGAACTGTAGCCTGACGGGCTAGTTTAATTTAATTTAAATGCTACAATCACCAGCCTGAAATCTGGTTGCCCAAAGTTAGCTCAAAAAGCCAAGATCCAAATAATAAGCTCAGGTAGTAACGTGGAAAGAAACACAGGATAATTTCTTATTATTATATAATAACGTTTAACTGGATACATTAAATTAAACTGTATTAAAACAACACGAAACAATAGAATGTAATAAAAATAAAATAACTCTTCTAACGGGGGTTCGTTCATCTGTAGTCGAGCGGTGGCACACTATTGCGGGACAGCCTGTACATCAGTCCTCTCGTCACGTTGGCAACACGCCGGCCCTGAACAAGTATTATGACAGATTAGTAGGCCGCCAATAATGGCGGATGACAACAACACATTTGGTCTTAAAATCGTTCAATAAACAAAACTGCAGTCGAAATCAAACTAAGTGGTGTGCATACCTAGTGCGTCCGGTGGTGAAACTCCCATCGTTCAAGCGGCGGACGATGCGTTTGATTCGCTTTACTTGCCAACTGTTTGTTTCCCAAGGTGAGTGAATTTCGCTTAACTGTGCACCGCTTCTTGCTGACGAAGGCGGCCGCTGGGTTACCCTAGCTCCGCGAGTGCGTGCCTATGGACGGTGGCCTCGGGCTCGTTCGACCGGGACCCCTGGTGCACGCGCCTCGGCCTCGGGGATGCGAAAGTCGCCCCAGACGCGATTATCGGGGCTAATTATGTCCGCGTCGCCGTCCTGGTGCCGGGAAATTTGCTTCGCGGACGGCGTCGTCACCGGTGAGCACGACTTGGCCTCCCGCGTGTCTAAACTTTGGAGGGCGTCGTCAGCGAGTTCGGAAATAATCCGCTTACGTCCAGGTGTCTGACACCGTCGCCGTTGGACCTGGGGCAGTCCTCTAGGTCGCTAGGTGGTCGGGAAATAATGTCGGAAAGTAAATAACAATCCAGACGTGCAGGAATTCGAGGAAGTAACGTTGAGAAGTAACGTAACAACCCAAACGTGCAGGAGATTAAAAGAATAACGTCGGAAAGTAAATAACAATCCAGACGTGCAGGAATTCGAGGAAGTAACGTTGGGAAGTAACGTAACAACCCAAACGTTCAGGGGTTCAGGTAGCTGGTCGGGATACCCTCGAAAAGTCCTGGGGGACACTCCTGAGAGTACAGGTGAGACTAGAGGAGTGGGAAGATCTAGGAAATTCTAGGAAATTATCGAAGATGCTCGAAGAGCCCGGAGGCTCTCCTGAGCGGAATCAGGTCTGGAAGAGGTTCGGGAAAAATACTAGGAAATTCTGTCTTGTCTGCGCTCCGAATTCTGCTTTTATACCTGGTGCGAGCGTAATCGGAGGTCGTTGAAGAGGGGATTCGTGCGCAGTGGTGTTAGGACGATCGCTTGCGGTGACGTCACGTCGTCCTCTCGGCGCGGAGCTTCGGTCTGTAACGTGGTGCACGACAAGGGGGAACGCGCTAATTAATTTTTAATTTACAGAATCGCGTTCGCGCTGGGCGTAACGTTACAGAACAATCTCAAACTGATTATCTGATAAGCACCCTAGGGATGCTTATTGACCCCGTGGATGGTGTCATAATTAGAAATAGAAATGCAAGAAACAAGCTACTTGTATTTTTCAGCGTTATTCGATCAATTTTAAATCATAATTCGTGTTCGGGTTTTGTATAATAATCTGCAATATACAGGGTGTCCCAAAATTCATTGTAGAAAAAAATTATCTAATATAGTACAGTACACTTGTTAATAACGGTTGTGAATACAGTTCTGCAGATTTTAAATAAAAATATAATATTAATTTACCTTTCTGTATTCACACAGGACTTCTTTTACCTTGGCCACTCTGTATAAGGTAATATAACCCACATATGTGGTTTTTTAAAAATGCATGTATAAGATTTATTTGCAAACCCCAAAAAATAGTCTTGTAACACCTGACTGTGTTCGTAAAAAGTATATTTTTAATTTTATTAAACATGCGGGTCAAAGACACCATGAGACTGATTTATAAATCCAGTTTTAAAATAGTGCACTTAATCACAAAGCACCTGTGGTATTTCTTTTCTTGCAATAAAAAATTCAGATTTGAACAAATTTTTGAAACTTGCATAATTATCTCAATTTATTTTACATACCAATGACGTGTAATTATTTTCGAAAAACATTTATAAATTACTACTCGAAAACGTACTTGTCGATTTTTAAATACTTTGATATCATTATTTCAGTATAACCTGTATAATCCGTGTTTATTTTTTCTACCATGGATTTTGGGACACTTTATAAACACACTTACAGCTAATTTTGCCAAGAGCTATCATGCTGGTTGCGCTTGGAATACTGCACTCGGAGTAGTTTTCATTGCAACCAGCACTCGAGTCTTGGCATATGCAAAATTATTGGTGAGTATGCCTCGCCCTTGTATTACAAATGACAACATTAATGTCAAAATACATGACCTTCTGATTTGAGTTTTAAATAAATTTAATTACAATCGTCATGATAATGTCATAAAAACTTATATTTTGAATTATTTAATTTTTTCATTGAATTGTCATGCTGAATACAATTCGTAGTCGAATTTTTTCTTCAATATCTGTCCGGCAGACTATTCGTAGTTGCTGTTCTTGGAAAATCTCCACTCGCATTCTGCGCGTGCAGATTTTGTCACAACAGCTACTCTTGCTCTCAAACCACAAATATTGTCGGCAACAATCGGACCACTCCTGTTATATACAAAAAAAATTGGTTTGCATAGAAGCCCAATTAAATTTGTTCATTTCTAGTCATATTGGTGGAAATAATCAATCAAAATAACATTTCACTAACAAGGCCAATGGGTAGTTATTACTTATGTCATGCAGTCGCTAAGTAATAAGAATCTTTTGACAGATTCATAATTTAATAATGTCTACAATTTCAAACGTTTTTTTATTTTTGAGCAAATAAAATCTTCAGTTCTAAATAAAAAGTATTTATTAACATTATAATTTTGTTACATGTCTAAAAGTATTGCTAATCTCATGTAATAATACGTAAAACTTGTGTAATTTGTAAAGCAACTAGTATTTTTTTAAATTTAAATCATTTCTAAATAATTCAAAATTATAAATATCTGAAGGATAATTAAGTGTCTTTTAAAGGCATGAAATAAGAACATTCATTTTGCCTACATTGCTTTCTATCTGCATACCAACATAATAATGTTATGTAAGCATGTAAACTTTTACATTGCTGAAAAGAGGAAACAAAATATATGAGGGTTGTCTTTTTTTATAGCCATAAAAGCAAACAGTAGATCGACTTAAAGTGCTTTATTGCTTTTCAAAGTATTCTCCACAAAGATAATCTCTGAAACTTCTTTGTGGCGTGAATTCATATTCTTATTTGGGTATTTCGCGAAATACCCAAATAAGAATATGAATTCTCCACAAAGGTTGATACACTTTTGCATTCGTTCAAATCAACTGTTAAAGCGGTTATTCCAGTCTTGAGCTGGGATAGTCAAAATCGCGATTTTGAAGGCATTGACTGCTTCTTCAGGCGACTGGAACCCTTGACCACGCAGTCCATTCTTGATCTTCGGGAACGTAAAAAAATCGTTGGGACTTAGGTCAGGACTGTACAGAGGATGTTCTAATAATTCGACGTTTTGCTGCTTTAAAAACTCAGTTGCCTTTTGAGCTGTGTGTGAACTCGCATTGTCTTGGTGGAGGATGATTCGTCGTTCTGAGTTGGTTTTTTGGAGCACGGCGGTTACTTCTGGCAAACAAACGGTTGTGTACCAACTAGCATTAACAGTTCTTCGATCTTCTAAAGGAATGGTACCTACATGATCTGATTTTGACACAAACGTTGCGACCATTTTCTCATCTTGAATCACCCAAACAGCGGCTTGACGTTTATTTTCGGGTTCATAAGAATAAATCCATGATTCATCACCACTCACGATACTGTAAACGTTTTTTGAGCTTTCTTTGTTGAACCGGCTCAAAGTTTTTCGACACCAATTGATGCGAACCGCCTTTTGCTCTTCAGATAAAAGATATGGGATCCAACGGGAAACTAACTTTTTCACACCCAATTCATCATGTAGGATTTTTTGGCTTAAGGTCTTTGAAATGCTTAAGGATGTTTCAATCTCGCGATATTCACATGTCGATCTTCCTTGATCAGCTGGCGCACAGCATTGATGTTTTTCTGGGTGTCTGCTGCCGTTGGTGGACCTTACCTAGAATCGTCGCTAAGACTGGTACGTCCACGTTGGAATTCGCAGTACCAGCGAGAAATTGTCGATTGATGTGGTATTTCATCACCAAAAACAGAAACCAACTCGGCGCGACATTGTTGTTAAGATAATCTTCTCCGAAAATAATTTAAAAAAATGCACGAAAATTTTCTCTGCTCAATTCCATTTTTGGGGTGACTTGTCAACTTTAAAAATTCACTGTGGCTAAATCACTTTTCCTATCTCGATAAAACTTTGAATTAAGGTTAAGTAAATATTGAGGTTACTTTTGACTGCTGACGCCCTCTATGTGGCTATATGCAAAACTAAAAAGGCAACCCTCGTACATCTCGCTATGCTTTTGTTTTTATTTTAAAACAAAAGGGTGAATAACTAAACAGTGGCGAAAAACTTTTATCAAAGTAATTTTCTTGGTAAAATCAGTTTTCATTACGAGAAATATCCATAAATGTGCTCAACCCTGAAAGTAAGAAATTTGAATGTGTTTGCAAAATGTTGGATAGAAATATACAGGGTGTCCCAAAAAGAATGGGACACTGATTAGTCATAGATTCCTTACGTCATAATAAATCGATTAAACCTAATATACCTTAGTACAAAGTCTCTTCAGTAAGAAGTTATAGGGCCTCGAAGTTCAATTTTGTATTTTTTTGTTAATTTCTACAAATGTAGAGATATCGATTTGAATTTTGGTGTACATGCTTACTATTTTGTAATGCACTAATTAGAAAAATTTCATAAACTAGACTTGACTGTAAGCGGTACTTTACCTATCTTTCAAAACTTTTTTTAGCTCTAACTTCGTTATCTGTAACACTTTCTAAAATTTTAGGTTATTGTCTGAAAGAAAATTAAAATGCACAAAAATAATGTACTCTTAGTTCATAAGCGTAAGAGCAACCGTTTAGCTTAAAATGCCTATCAAAGGTTTTTGGTTGTTATTATTAAGACGTGCAATTATTAAGTAGCCATGATCACAAAAACAATGGGTAATGATAATCTAGTAAGCAACAGCAAGAAATCAATTAATGACGTTGGTGACATCAGTTTTTTGTGTTTTGTGCTTACGAAAATGCTGTAACATAACGAACCTTTCAGCATTGGAGAATTCGTTATGTAGCGGCATTTTCTTAAACATAAAAGAACAAATTCTTATGTCACTAATGTCATTAATTGATTTATCATTGTTTTTTACTAGATGACCATTGTGTTTGTGATCATGCCTACCTGATAATTGCACGTCTTCATGTCAACCAAAAACCTTTGATGGGCATTTTAAGGTAAACGGTTGCTCTTAGACTTAAGAACTAAGAGTACATTATTTGTGTGCTTTTTAATTCTCTTTCAGATAATAACCTAAAATTTCAAAAAAATTTTACAGATAACGAAGTTTGAGCTAAAAGAAGTTTTCAAAGATAGGTAAAGTGCCTCTTACAGTCAAGTATAATTTATGAAAACTTTTTTGTTAGTGCAGTACATAATAGTAAGCATGTATACCGAAATTCAAATCGATATCTCTACATTTGTGGAAATTAACAAAAATATAAAAAATTAAAAATTGAACTTCAAGGCCCTATAAATTCTTACTGAAGGGACTTTGTGCTAAGGTATATTAGGTTTAATCGATTTATTATGACGTAAGGCATCTTTGATTAATCGGTGTCTAATTCTTTTTGGGACACCCTGTATAACTTCAGAAATGCACTAGAAAATAGTATCAAAATCTAACTGAAAGACCAAACCAACAGTAATTTCAGATAATTTTAAAATAAAATTTTGTATTCGTTTTGTTAATTTGTATGCAACCATGGACTTGTGTTAGAGATTAGCGTATTACAGTATGGCTATTAATTTATAGTACTGAAAATTTCAAACTTTTTTCACTTAAAATAATATGTAATAATAAATTAACACTTAAGTATTAGCTTTACGAATAATATGTTCTAAGTGTCCTCCATTATGTTGGACTCACAGTTCGTATCGTTTTTGCATATTTGTGGCCATATTTGAAGTATAACAGTATTCAAGTCTTGCAGCATAATAATCCATTCTCAATTGTTGGGTCGTCTGAATAACGTATGAATGGGCATTAAGTTGTTTCAATATCTTCTGAAGAGCGAAGAGTCCTTTTGTTCATTATCAATTTTGTAGCAGATCTCCGTTGACTACGACGTGGTGAGTTCATGATTTGATTGAATACATGTTCGTGATTTTCGTTAGTATTCACTGTTTTTTTTTTCATCCAGCTTTACCTTTCCCTTGGCGTAGCACACTTGAGGTTCTTCTAAATTTGGTTATAATGTTCAGTACAATGAATGTATGTTATATCCTGGTCGATTCCACCAAACTTAGTCTTCTTCTTTATGTGTTCTCTGATGGCTATGCCATCCCAGTTTGTTGGTAAAAGTTCTTCCGCAATAATTACAAAATAGGTTTCCGTTTTCGTCATAAATATATATAGTTATGCGGGTCTGTTTTTGTTTTATTTCGTTCCTTTTTCTGTCTAGTTCTTGCAGCCGATATTGTTCAAATGTATCAACTCCAGTGTGAATGACTCGTCTCCATAGATTGCGATTTGTAGCATCATGCTCCCAAGTGTAAGGATATATTGCAGCTTTTTATGTTTCTTTTTACTGCGTCTTTTTATCTCAGTCTTTGTCCTCATGCTTTTCTTTCCCCATATAGCAGTTCAGAATATAGCAGTTGCTTGGGAAGCCTGTCCGTAGGCATTCTAATAATGTGACCACACCATCGCATCTGCCGTTGCATTAATAGTGCTTCTACACCTTACACTTGGGTTTTTCTTAAGATATCTGTATTAGAAACGTGGTCCTGCCATTTTATATTCATAATAGAGCGAATGCATTTCATGTGGAATTGATTTAGTTTTTTAATGTGACGTCTATATGCAGTCCAAGTTTCAGACCCATACATTAATGTGGGCAGAACAGCTGCTTTATATACATTGAGCTTAGTTTGCAATGTGATGTCATGGGAACTAAACAGCTTCCGGTGTAGTTTGCCATATGTCATTGCTGCGTGTGCAATTCTTCTATTGACTTCCACATCGATTCTATTATCTGCGGAGATGTTGTTACCGAGGTATACGAAGTTACAGACTTCTCTAAGCTGGTTTCCTTCAATGTGAATGTTTAAGGGAGCGTGGTGGATCTGATTTCGTATACGCTGCTGCATCACTTCTGTTTTGTAATAGTTGATTTTTAAACTAAACCTGGTGCATGCATAGTGAAGTCTCAACACTTTCTTGCAGGCCCTCTGGGAAGTTGGCTACTAAACAGACATCGTCAGCATAGAGTATTTCGGTTAGCCTTGTGAGTTGTACTTTAGTTTGTAGCAGTACATATCTTAGCTTCTACAATGATACCGTTCGGTATTAGTTAAACTTAATAGATAGGCAACTTAAAGTGCATTAACAGTATAAGGGGTTGCAATTATTAAAAACAATAAATAACAAAATTTGCTACTTCCTTTTTGGTTGAAAAAGCAAAAGGACGCTTCTCTGTGTAGAAGCGAAGCAAATTAAAAGTCCTAGCGTAAAAAGGATACACGCAGACAATAGTAAGGCTTTATTTACTCAATCCAGCATATTATTAAAACATAATAATTTTTCAGGCAGATAGGATAAATCACACAAACATTTTCTTTCTGAAAAGGGCAGTTATTACTTAACTGGTAGGTAACTAACAAGCTAATACATACAAATCATAATAGAGGGTTTTCCTTTATTCAGCTCTTAGAGACTCCTCGATAGCTACCAGCTCTTAGGATTTTTCACTAGTTCGCATCTCCTGGTTGATTATATCTTCACCATGGAAGAGGGTATTGATGTGCTCCAAGTTGATAAGGAGAGAAAGGAGAACTTAGTTAGAAACTGCTAACAAGTTAGGAAATCACTCACCAGTCAAAGACCATTTCTTTGGTTAGATGAGGGGTTCTTCTCTGTTGATATTGGAAGATGAAGAGGTCCGAATTCAATGGTTCTCTGCATTAACCGTATGTTAATCCTGAAAGAATTAGATATTGTTAATTAGAATTAGACCAACGTCATAGCTTGAATATAGTTAAATAAGGGCATAAGCCTTAATGATAATCGATAACAGATTAGTTTCAAAGTAAAAGAATTGTTACTTACCTAGTGTTGATCCTGAATGGGACTTGAATTGGTTTGCAGCTGTCAAGTTAGTATTTCAATCACTTGTCAAATAACAAGCTTTTGATCATACGGGATTTTTCTTATACTCCCTGGAATGATATCAGCTAAACTAAACACCGATCATTAATTGTGATTAAGGAATTTGAATGAGAAATACGAGGGTATAGAGAGCTCTTTATATTTTCATCTTACTACTCAGAGGTTATTATTTAAATATGTATAAGAAATCTCCTGGATACTGATAGATTAATTAATGCAGACGTTTAATTAGAACAAATTCTAACTTGTCAGGGTAAATTAGGATTAGTAAGGAATTGCATAACATTTGTCAAAATTAAAAAGGCATAAACCTTAACAAATAACATATAATCAGTGAATTGTAAGAAAGAATACCCAATTATTGTAAACATCTTAAAATTAACACTTTATAATAAAGTTATGGCGCCCATTTCTGTTGATTAATGAACTATTATCTTTATGTGAAAGTGAAGCGAACTAAAAAGCCCACATTGGTTAAACCCTAATAAAAACCGTACATTGAGCTAGTCGGAGACGTGTGAGCCATCCAAGGTAAGTTATAAAAAAGGGGCACAAGTTGACGCCTTTAATCGGGAAAGGTTGAATAACCCTTTACTGTAACGATATTTTATATTAATGGCATCGAACATTCCTTACAGGGCTTGCCTGATCGTAACTGCAAAGTATAGAGCAAATAGTGTTGGAGCGAGTACGCATCCTTGTTTAACGCCTACTGTGACCGGAAATTCGTCTGAGAGCTGCCCATCAATACTTAATTTACAGGTCATGCCTTCATGAAGTTGTTGCACTATGTTGATAAGCTTTGGAGTACCACCTAGTTTCCTTAACACCAGCCAGAGGGCTTCCCGTGGGACCCTGTCAAAAGCCTTTTCTAGGTCGACGAAACAGGCATATAGAGGTTGATACTGTTCAAGACATTTTTCTTGCAGCTGTCGGATAATGAAGAGAGCATCACAGGTATCACGATTAGCTCGAAATCCGCACTGTGATTCCGGAAGTACTTTTTCAGCGTTTTCAGGTTGTAGGCGTTTTAATAAGATCCTTGCCAGTATTTTTTCAGCTATGTCGAGCAGGGTAATACCTCTGTGTGAGTTGCAATCACTGGTGTCGCCTTTACCTTTGTAAATTATGGTTACGATACACTCTGAATTCTTGAGGAACAGTTTCAGCATTCCACATTTGACATATGAAGTTATAGATGACTTGTTGTAGTCGAATTCCTCCTGCCTTATAGATCTTGGCAGGTATACCGTCCTGACCTGTCGCTTTACCATTTCTCATATCACTTATTGCTTCACGCACTTCAATGAATGTAGGTAGGTTGTCCAGGCCTTTTATGGGTTCCTTATCAGGTATTTCAGCTATAAAATTTAAGTCAGGTGGGTTTTCCGAATTTAGTAAGTTTCTAAAATGTTCAAACCAACGATTCAAAATTTCTTCCTTTCCTGTGAGACGAGTGCCATCTAAGGATTTTAGTGTGTTTGTCTTACGTATTGTGGGTCCACACACTTCTTTCATTTTATCGTAAAATAGTCCCAATTTGGTTTGTGTCAGCTAGGTGCTGCAGCTCAGAGGCTCTATTTTGCCACCATTCATTTTTCAGTGAACGAGTCACCGTTTTAAGCTCTGTATGTATTTGCTTTACTTTTTGCTTGAGTAAAACAGAGGATCTATCTTTTTCCCATCTTGATAGTGCTGTTCGATATTTGTGAAGCAGTTCCGATAGTTGTTCATTGTTCTCATCGAACCAGTCTCTATGATTTTTCATGGCAAATCCTAGACAATTTTTTGATACCTCTTAGAGTCCTTTAGTAAAGTTGGTCCATTCATACGGAGAGAATTCTTGATTGTTAGGTGTTGCATCACAGAGTTTTTCTATCTCTTGCATAAAGTTTTCTTTTACTTCAGGTAGTTCTAGTTTCTTTATGTCTAGCTTTTTTTTTGTGCTGTGGCTGTTTCTACTAAGATTACTGAGGTGTAGTCTAAATTTGGATACTAGAAGCCTGTGGTCTGTCCAGCATTGTGCTTCTCGTTTCACTTTGGTGTAACACACATCCGATATATCTTTCCTGCTGACGATGATGTAGTCTATCATATGCCATTGTTTAGATCTAGGGTGCATCCATGTCGTCTTATATTTATTCTTTTGTCGAAACCAGGTATTAGTAATGCAAAGATCGTGCTGAGCACACAAAGTTAGAAGTCTAGTGCCATTCTCATTACCTATTCCGTGTGTACCTAAGATGTTCGGCCAGGACAAGGAATTGGAACCAACTCGGGCATTAAAGTCACCCAAAAGAATAATTTTTTCGCTTTGTGGTATTCTGCACAGTAGTTCATCTAGATCGTCGTAAAATTGGTTCTTAGTTTCGTCTGGATTATCCATGGTTGGCGATTAGGCTCCTATTAGAGTTAAATGTCTTTTATCCGTAAGTTGCAATCGAAGAGTAATTATGCGATCATTGATGCCAATGGGTAAATTAGTTAATTTTTTGGCTAGGGTATTTTTTATTGCAAAGCAGACTCCATTTTGTCTTTTTTGAGTGTTAGGGCGTCCTTTCCAGTAAAATATGTATCCAGCCTTATTTTCAGTAAGTTGACCTTCCTCCGAGAAACGAGTTTCACTTAGCAGGGCTATGTCGATTCCGTATCTTTGTAGTTCATAGGCCACTATAGCTGTCTTTCTTTCTGGGTGGTTGCTGGTCTTATTGTCTTGTAGAGTGCGTACATTCCAGGTAGCTATTGGGAGTGTAGTTAGATCAAATTTTCTTTTCTTAATTCGACCACGTGTAAAGTTGATGTGCGAGCGACCGTGGTTACCACTCGCTGGGTTTTGTGAGGTAAGTGGTTTTTAGGACACCTTTTCTAGCCCCCTCCCCTGATTGGGGAAAGCAGCGCGTCCCTAAACAGGGCTGCTTTGTCGTCACTGGTGCTGCCGGACTTGCATTTTTACCTCGTAATGCCCGAACGACCACTCTCCTGTGACCGCCTTCGTGTAGACATTTGACTAGGTGCAGAAACATCAAACCTTTCCCCGTCGCCATTTGTCCATCGCCAAAGGTCTTTTGTTTAGTCAAGTCCTTAAGAGTTTAGCAAGTTTCATAAGCGCGTGAGTATATTATAGTGGTTCGACAATTGCGCAGTTGTGGATCCACTCATTAGTCCTTGAACTTCTGGATCCAATGGGGCGGAGATCCGCCACGATTGGAGAGGTTTTTGGATGTAGTCTCTGGCCATCCAACAACTTTTGGTCCCATGTTGGTGCCCTCTGAGCCTTTGACATTGTTCTGCTATAAATGCGACGTCTGCCGAAATTAGTATGCCTGTCGACATGTTTTGCCTTCCATCCCATTTTAGTCTTCATGCATGTATGTATGTAGTGGGACATCCATATCGGATCCCAATAGGTTAATTAGGATCCCCCCTCATCTAGGTTTGGCCTGCCGGCCAAGGCAGTGTACCGGGGTATGGCCGCTGCATGCACGACAGCTACTTGGAGCCACTAGAGAGAGTTGTGGGTGTCTGGAGACCAGTGCCTCAGTGTCCTCTCGCACATGTGCCGTAGTGGTCAACACTGAGTGCAAGGTGCTACCCCTAGACACCCACCATACCCTAATGTTCAGTACAATAGCATTACTTGGTGCCTGTTTATTGAAATACTTCAAAAATTCTTCGCGGACGAATTTAACCAGGGTGTCTAGCGACCGGGAATTCCTGGAAAACCGGGAATTATACGGGAATTAGAAAGTGCTCTTGAAAATGCGGGAAATATACGGGAATTTCTTAGGTAACCGGAAATTTTTTATCAACGGGAATTTGCAGTAATTTTTGTCATTTTACGGAAATAATAAGCGAGCAAAAATGTACGGGACGCGCGTTTTTTTTTTTTTTAATGAATGCCCGAAAAAGTCAGACCGGAAGACCAGAAAGTATCCGGGAATCCTAATAAAATGACCGGGAAAATACGGGAATTATACGGAAATTTTGAATGGCATATCTGCTAGACACCCTGTTAATGCTTGGACAGTTTGTCTACCTAAACCGTATGAGCGAAAATAGTGCTCACCTAAAAAGACTTCTTCAGTAGATAACATTATTTACGAACTTGCAAATATATTAGTACATCTAACGAAAACCAAACGTCAATGTTTATGTCAAGTAACAGTGTCAGTTGTTAGAGGTTTAAGCAAAAGTGGGCCTACCGTTTCAGTACTGTAAATTAATAGCCATACTGTATTTGTTAATTACGTGTGTATTTTAAAATAACTTTCTGTTCGGTGTGCAGCTCTATTAAACGGACATTTTTCAAAACCATTAATGTCAACTCCATTACCAGGTAGCATTTCTGCCATGAAGTGTAGTACGCATGATATCTAATATTTTTAATAACTGGATGCATAGTAGCATACATATAAAAGAATTTATTCAAAACTATCTCATTTTGAAATGGATCAACAATTTTTCAATTTTTAAAACCAAAAGAAACTACATACTACATACTCATCAGTTTCTGCTTGTAATGTAGCATGCTGTGAGAATGCTTAATTATTTTCAATTAATATCAAGATATCAAAAGGGTATCATGTGATAACAAGTGTAAGAGAATAACGGGTGGCAGTAAATATTAGCAACCAAGAGGTTGTTTACAAGGGTTGAAAAGTTTCTATAATTTAAAGATTATCAGTCAAAATATTCACATTAAAGGTCGAATAATACCTTTAATTGTGAGGATATAATTGCAATTTGATACGTGTTAGTAAGAATAGCCTTCTGCACGATCAAATACTGACCAAGGGGTCAATATTATTCTTCACATAGTGAGTTGGAGATTTATAGAAGCCATTTCAAGTGGTCATTGGTGTACAAGCCATCAGTTTAGTGAGTGTTTGTGTGTGTGGCATGCTGCAATACCGTTTTAAGAAAATATTAAACGGTCAAGTCTGTCTACAACGAGCTTTTATGGGTCCTCATCATCTTCAAGTAGGTGTTTGACGACTTCGATCAGTGTGAAACTGATATTAGAGCAACATCCCAAGTACGAGTTTGGCTGTTGAAGGTTAGTGTATTCTAGTAACAGTTTGGATACGGCAAATTTAGAATTTAAAACGTGTATTTAGATTTAGAGGATCTTAGAATATTAAGTTTTCTAAATTAATGGTGATTTGAGTACTCGACGGTTTCGATCTTTATAATTAGAAATTTATCATTTTGGGTTTAGTTATTTTTGGAAAAGTATTTAACCTCATTTATTGGAACTTTCATTTAATTAAATAATTTTGACAACTTTAATCTGACTATTAATTTGTAATGTCAATTCAAACGTTTAATACACTATAACAGTTAATTAGATTCAAACTCAAGTACTAAGAGTGTGATTTAAATAATTAAATTGATATTTATTTGGTTATTCAAGGTACAATTCATTAATACAGTTATATTTGACATTAACTCATTCAGCTGGGAAGTAGAGAGAGTATCAATTGCTAAATAAGCTGGCTAGCCGAGGTATATTTAAACATGACATAATTTCAAAGTCAATTATGAAAGTACGAGATATGTCAATATATGATTTAGTTGAAAGCAACAAGGTAAGTGAGAATTATATATATCAGTATTGATATTACTTCTGTGAATTAAGCAAACAGGGTAGATATCACTAGTTTTT
This sequence comes from Agriotes lineatus, assembly GCA_940337035.1. NCBI lineage: Eukaryota > Metazoa > Arthropoda > Insecta > Coleoptera > Elateridae > Agriotes > Agriotes lineatus. Next base: position 154,465 of record CALNHX010000979.1, on the reverse strand, counting down.
ATTATACATAAAAACTCCTACAGAAAGAGTAGTATAATATGCTGAAGACAATTCTTCGAAAATTTGTTACAGATTCTAAATAATTGGAGACGCTACTGTTCAAGTTTTATTCTGACATTATACCAAACACTACCGAGCAGAAATAAAAAAGCTAAAAAGCAGGCAAATGATAGTTATTTACAGGAACACCGCTTTAGTCCAAAAGCCATCTGGGATGTGGTTAAGAGTTGTTTTTTTTTTTGGGTAATAAAAAGTCAGCTAGTAGTGCTGATTTAGAGCCAGATCATTTAAATGGTTTTGTTGTAAACATTCCACATAGACTGGTAGAGGGTTTTCCCGCATGTGGAACAACTTCTAATGAATATATAAGTGCATATGTGTGTGTGCATCTGCCTGTTTTGGAGAGGTTACATTTTGAAATTGATGAGGTATCATTTATAGAGGTTAGGGATTTAATAAATAGTCTTAAAAATAAAAGTAGTCGGGACTATTTTGGTTTAAACAGCAAAATCTTAAAAAGTGTTGTTAATGATATAATTTTTCCCCTTACAAAACTATTAAACCTGTGTATTAGAGACTATATTTCCATCGATACTGAAAATAGCCAGGGTAGTGCCTATACACAAGAAAGGACCTGTTGATATCATTGACAACTACAGGCCAATATCAATAGTTCCCATCTTCTCTAAAGTTTTTGAATTGGCTTTGAAAAAGAGAATTAATGATTACTTTGAAACAAACAGTTTATTTAACTCTACACAATTTGGTTTTAAGTCTTCTATGTCAACTACGATGGCCATAAATAAGCTTATTGAACTGATTAATGCAGGTTATAATGATGGAGAATACATTGGGGCTTTATTTTGTGATCTTAGTAAAGCCTTTGATTGTGTCTCCTCCAGGCTGCTTGTGGATAAATTAAGATATTACAAGTTTGATTTGAATAGTTTAAAGCTCATCACATCTTACCTCACCAATAGGAAACAAATGGTTGACATATATGGTCGTACATCAGAACTTGAAGATGTGTCTTATGGTGTGCCCCAAGGTTCAGTGCTAGGGCCGCTGCTCTTTTTGGTCTACATAAATGATCTTGGAAGTTGTGACCCTAGTGCTGACCTGGTTCTTTTTGCGGACGACACAACTGTTATAAAAAAGGCTAAAGAATTACATGAATTAGAATCAATTATGGAGGAGACACAATCAAAGGTTACAGAATGGTTCACTTGGGGTCTTAAAATGTTCCCCTTGGTACTCCATAGTTTACTTCTATATAACCTCCTGTGTATTGCCTCGAATGCTCATTTGAAGTGTAAAATATAGTAACAGTTAACAGTTTTTTGATGTTGTTATTCACCCAGTCATTCAGTGCGTACTGAAATGCAGCTTCAGAGCTGTAATTTTACTGAAAATCGTACGACACTCATTAGTGACCAATAGAAAAATTAGTTCACGAGCCGTATCCAAGACAACAACAAAATTTCTTGGAAATTTTTTGTAGGTAGACATTACTTCTTTTTAGGGTTTGTGTCGTTACGATTTTCTTACCGAATCTGCATTCGAGCATTAATTCATATCGGGAAATTATTTTTCTTGCATTCAACAACGTCTTAATTTGCCCTCGCGTCCCGCTCGGGCAAATTAATACGACGTTGTTGGAACGCACTCAAAAAAATATCCGGAAAGAATTAATGCTCTTATGAGATTATATGTGAAAATTGCATTTTGTAAATTTAACCTATAAATTATAAAACCTTTTTGTTTATTTTGATTCAAATATTAGAGTTGACTTCCCAATTACTCTGTATATAGTATTATGAGAGTATAAAATCACATTAACGGTAGATGATGTAATACCAGACCTGCCAACATTGTAGTTATCATCAATAATTGTTAGAATTGACCAAAATTAAATTTTGTAGCGTACGGAGCCCTTAGTCTTTCTACAAAAAATTGTTTTGAGGTGATATTATTGCATTCTACAATGCAGCAGTGGACCATGGTATTAGTTTGTTTTGACACGTACCTTTACACAATAACAAAGCACGTGACGACTTGTGATAAATGCACGGAAACTAATGAAAGTGTCCATCAGCTATACTGTATCGTATGCAGTGGTCGGTGTTCAAGCTGTTGCGACGTCGCTGGTACTCCAGCTCATAGTTCAAATTAGTGATGGGCATAACCGGACAATTTTCATAACCGAATTATTTGCATTCGAATCATATTAATAACCGATTGATTATTTGAATAAATTTTGGCTCTCGACTCGTTTCGATTTCGCCAGTTACGCGGTTCAGCGTCATCTGCATCGGCATCGTAACTTGCAGATAGCAGAGGAACTCAGTTAATTGTTAATTATAATAATTGTATAAATGATTTTTATTTGATTTCTAAGGAGTTTGTGCAATAAGTAATTGTGGATATGAATGAAATATATCTGGATACACCTTTATTGTTTTCGATTGCTGGCGGCGATTTATAATAATATAATAATAATATATTATGTACTGTTTGAAGCTTTCGCGGTTACTCGAATTATTCTCCTTAGCATAGAATTTCGGCTTAGACCGCGTAGTATTTGTATATGAACACCCAGCATTTTCTGGCTTAATGTGCCTTGCACCTTGTGAAGTCGAGCAAAAACCCGCGCGATGGCCATGCTCTTTGGTGGCTCGTGTTGTTTGAGTATCTTAAGATCGAGGATACTTAGGCAGATTTGGCCGTTTTGCTGTTTGTGCATCCATATTCACTAACGTTTTAGAAGACCTTGCAGCTTGCATCATCAGAGTGAAAGTAATAATATATTGTTGTATTTGTATGAGTTTTACGACTCGCTATTCTGCATTAGCTCGATTACTCCTACATTCTTCCGTTCTATAACCAAAACATAATATGTACATTATGTGTTATGTATTGGAAATTAAGAGGTATTTCTTAAGAAGTGTAGAAAGAAAGAAATATGCAGGACTGCTTGCTAATCTTGCTAAAAAACAGTAGTAAAACGTTCATGTTTATCGATCGGCCGGGTTAAAGGCGGAAAAAATTGATTTATGTTCATATCATATGACGACAGATCGACCGCGAGCTTCAGCCGGCAAGGAAGCAAGGGAGAAAACTGTAGAGCGAGACGCCCAAATGGTGTTTTCAGTACAATCTGCTTTGCTTATGGTTATGAGTTATGAATGACGTATTATTTACAGAATTTCGATCACTCGCAGGTCGCTGAGATACGGCATGTAGTACGTATCAGGATAAGGTTATTTTTCATTCGAATAAGCCCATCACTAGTTCAAATACATGTATCTACGGAATCTAAACTAATAGAGATATGCGGTTTGCACTGTTACATTATTTTCTTGTATAATTTTAGGCAAACTTAATTTTTTGGTTCACTGCCTATGGTCGCATAGCAAACAGGAAGTTTGAAAAGTACGCTGCGATGTGTAGATTTGGTGATTAAGCCCCTATGGCAGATATTTAAATTGTGTATATCAGAACAGAATTATTGGTCTTAAAATCTTTTAATTCCTTTTGTTTATTTTTTCTACGACTACCAAGATTTCTGCTCATCATATGCTTATCATAGATTATTATACAGGATGTTAAAAAACAAAAGATATTTGGTGAAAATATAGCAGAGACCAAAGTCAAAAAGCCTTCATCAACGTTAGTTTGAAAATGTGTTTTACGTGAGATACAACCCTGATATAGGATAGAGGTAATAAAAAACACGGCTTTTATTTAATTAAAATAATAATATAAAGCACATTTGGTGTAAAAACTGATAAGCTTCACGAGGGGTAGTCAGTCTATGCAAGGATGAGGAGATGTTATTTATCATAACTTTGTACAGTAAACATTTTAGTCAATTCTGGTTAGATATTCGAAAAGGTCCGACTTTTCTACATAGAAATGGTACTTTTGTTTAGATTCACTGAGAGCAGTAATTTTTGAGAAAAGAGAACCCAAAGATTGAAATTCACTACCTGCTTCAGGAGTAGCAATGTCTTTTTTCTTTACCCTTCTTGGAGCTGTAGCTTCCATAAGACACATTTGCAGACCTATATTCATGAGTCCTTTTTGTCTTATTTTGACCAGTGCTACCACTCCTTAAAGTTTGTTACCCCTTTAACACTCTGGGTGTTGCTATAAGTAGATGACGTTCCTGTAAACTGGAACATAGCCATTCTGGTTAATTTTGATTTGTTTGTCATTTGAGATCTATTTGTAACCGGAGTTTCGTTAACAGAAGAAAATTGTGCAATCCCCAATACTGCTGCCATATTGCTAAATTCATAATAGGTTAACCCATTAATGGCCAAGCATTGAAATAATCAAAAAATTTTGCAAAAAGTGATATATATTTTATTGTTACGACTCTCTAAACAGCTTTTTTAAAAAAATTATAAGAAAAATATCACTAAAATGCAAAAAAATAATGTTTCGTTAACAAAACTTTGGCATAATGTATGAAGTAAAAATGTATATTGATTAAAATGCAATGTCCGCTCCTATTTAGTGTGAAATTGTGTAAAACATCCTGTGTGTAGGTGGACATTACATTTTCTACATATAAAAACACTATTAGTTTTACAGATTCTACAACGCCGTCTTTTACACTCTTTATGACGTAAAATATTGTGCCCAACTTGATCATACCGAACATCCACTAGTAAACTTCCTCTAGCCGTCGTCGTCACAGTCTGCTCAATATTTTCTTTTTTTTCTTGTTTTTGTTCCTCTTCTTCTTTTTGTTCGTCAGTTGATGTTGGCGTCATTCGTAATAGTGACAAAACCAGATACGAACAAAATTCTATTTGGGACATTTTTACATCGTTGGTGATGTTGTAAATTCTCCACGCATTTACTATGGTGCAATCCACCTTTATTCTATAATTCGCAACAGCGTTATCTAGTAGATCCACCCCGCCCATATGCTTATTATATTCGCTTATTACGAGGATGTATCAAAATTTAAGTTGCACACCCTCATAAAAAACGTACTGTAAGGGTATAAAAAATGAAAAGTATATTTTCTGGAATATACATCCTTATACTATTTTTCTACATAGTCACCTAATTTTTCTATACATTTTTCTGAACGTGACACTAATTTTTGAATACCAAGACAATAGAATTCTCCTCCAATTTTGGCGAGCCATTTTTCTACGTATTCTTTGACCTCGTTGTCGTTCGCGAAACGTTTTCCTCCGAGCTCCTTCTTCATTCGAGGGAACAAGTGGTAATCGCACGGCGCTAAATCCGGGCTATAAGGTGGGTGTTGCCACACTTCCCACTTAAATTTCCGAAGAAGCTCCTGCGTAACAGCGGCCTTGTGGGGAGTTGCGTTGTCATGCAACAATATGACTCCTGCACTCAGATTTCCAGGTCTGCGCTCCTTAATAGCCTTTCTTAAGTTTTTTAATGTCTGGCAGTACGTTTCAGAGTTTATTGTTGTCCCTTTCGACATGTATCCAGTATAAAGAGGTCCTTTGCTGTCGAAGAATACCGTCGCCATAACCTTTCCGGCAGACGTCGAGACTTTAAACTTTTTTGCTACAGGTGAGCTCGGGTGTTTCCAAACCATTGAAGCCGCTTTGTTTTCTGGAGTAAAATGATGCACCCACGTCTCATCCCCAGTGACAATGCGGCGGAAAAAATTTGACCCCTCCTTCGAATATCGCTGAAGCAAAGACAGAGAAGACTCAAACCGCTGATTTTTGTGTGTATCCGTTAAACATCTCGGAACCCACCTTGCACACACTTTTCGGAAATTCAACTGCTCGTGAATGATAAGAGTACACACTGCCATATGAAATGTTCAGCTCTTCAACAATTTCTTTAATTTTTACCCTGCGCTCTATTCGAATCCATTCTTCAATGCGCGAAATGTGATCGGGAGTCGTGGAAGTCGATTTTTTGCCTCTGCCTTCTTGAACTGTCAGATTAGTACGCCCTTCTTCGAACTGTTTACACCACTTCCTGATTGCCTCTCGACTCATTGCATCATTTCCATAGACGGCTGACACTTCACGATGGATTTCAGTTGGATTTAAGTTTTTAGCCCACAAAAATCGGACGGTTCCGCGAACTTCTAACTTGGAGTACGAATCAAGCTGCCGCGCCATTGTGAATGACAGTTACGTTCAAATTACGAATTGTAAGTGTTTGAAACTTTGCTAACAGGCAGAAGACAAAGCATGCTAGAGCACCTGTAAGTCGCCATGTTGCTTCTATAAAACTACGGTAGGTAGCGCTGAGTGCAACTTAAATTTTGATACACCCTCGTACATGTGGTTGGGGTAGCAAATTTTCTTTTCATTGCTTCCTATTATATCGTTTCACCGTCACCGTAGGAAATATGGTTCCGTTATTAGTGGCTACAGTGACAACAGAATTGTCGTTCCATCTTGCCACTGTTACCTCTGCTTTGCTATCAAAAGCAAAATCAAAATCTCCTTGCGTTCTTTTTGCCAAATCTTGTTGGCATGCGCGCTGAGCGGTTTATATATTACCTGCAATAAGCAACTAGAATACTCTCGATTGTACGCGAATATGCGATGCGAGCAGTTAGAGCCGACCGTTATGACTAACGTTATGAATAACGCTTCAAGGTCATCTGTCGGCTTCCCGAATGTTTATCTTTATCTGTTTGGCTCTTTCTAACGACTATTTCTGACGCGATCTGTGGCGTTCCACTGCGTACGCTTAATAATATTTTTTATTTTATATTTATTTTATTATTACTGTTGTTTGACAGTAATTACAAATAAACTATGTGTGCTAAATCTTTAATTTTTTTGCGCTTTATTTGAAATTTTTGAATCTCTCGCGGGCCGGATTGAAGCTAGCGAAGGGCCAGATCCGGCCCGGGGGCCGTGGGTTGCCCATATATGGTGTTGTTTGACGTGCTGCGTAACGAGTTGCAGAAATTCAAAATTATTTGAATTTAATTGTACAACTAGTGGCATTGCGCAACGATTGCATTGTGTATGGGCTTTGTGCGACACATTGTGCAGTAACTGCAGTTTTTTTCACGCGTGCAAGTGAAAGGTAGTGTTTTTAAAATGGCCAATTTTATAAATAACAGAGAGTTTTTGAGTGAGTTTATTGATTTATATCGTCAGTTGCCGGAAGTATGGAAGGTAAAGAGCGATACATACAAGAATAGATATTTGAAGAATTTGGCAGATGAAAAACTAATTGAAAAATTGAAGGAGGTCGAACCTAATGCCGATAGAGTGATGGTTCGGAAAAAATTAATGTTTTGCACAGTGCCTATCGGAGAGAATTAAAAAAAAAGTAATCGCAAGTTATAAATCTGGCACAGGAACTGAAAGTGTTTACGAACCAAACTTATAGTACTTCGAGGAACTAGATTTTCTGAGGGATCAAGAAACTCAAGTGCCAGGAACCTCTACCATGAACGATCCCCATGAGATAGAAAATGAGGACGCAGTAAGTAAACAATTTATATCTAAATTTCGTTATTCAATACTAAAAGACAGGATATTTTTCTTAAACATACATCTTTTACTGAAAAATTCATTCATAGTTAAAGGTATGGACAAAGGAAGAGATGCCAGAAGATTGGGGAAGCTCAATAATTAACCCAATATATAAGAAAGGAGAACACTCAAAATGTAAAAACTATAGACCCATCTCACTATTGAGAAGAAGAGTTAGGAGAATACCAAGCGGGCTTTAGAAGCAATAGGTCAACTACTGATCACATCTTCAGTCTTAGGCAGATATAAAATAAATGCTGGGAAAAAAACTTAATATTATATTCCGTATTCATAGATTTTCATCAGGCATATGATAAAATCAAGAGGGAGAAAATAATCAAAACATAACATAACAGTTGAGATATCCAAAGAAAATAGTAAGACTGATAAATATGACCCTGGAAAACACGTACAGTCAAATTAATGTGAATGGGAATCTGACAAAGAAGTTTAAAATGACAAATGGATTGAGACTGGGAGATCCTTTGTCAGCTACTCTATTCAATATAACACTAGGAGTGATTAGAAAATGGAAGATACATAAGAGAGGAACTATTTTCAGAAACTCACATCAGATTTTAGCCTACGCTGATGATGTAGTTATTTTAGCAAGAATGAGGGAGGAAGTTAGAGATATAGTGATCCGGTTTGCAAAGGAAGCCGGAAAAATGGGGCTGAAAATAAATGAAGACAAATCAAATTACATGGTGTTAGGGAGACAGCCAGAGAAAGGAGAACCAGAGCTAGTGGTGCGTGTAGACTCAAGCTCTATAAAATTAGTAAGAAGGAACAGTGTAGAATATTTAGGTGTAGAAATAAGAAGTAACGGCAAAATCCAAAAAGAAATAGATAAGCGAATAGCCACAGCAATGAAATCGGTGAGTGCGTTTCAGAAAATATTTGCAAGAAAATCGGTATCGCGAAAAACAAAATTATGGGTGTATAAAACATTAGTGTTACCAGTGCTACTGTATCGGAGTGAAACATGGAACCTAACTAAGAAAGATGAAATGAAACTAGAAATATGGGAGAGAGGAATATTCTGCAGAATATATGGAGGAGTGAGGCAAGGAGAAAATTGGAGGAGAACGAATAACAAAATAGAAGAACTATATGGGGAAAATTTAATAATGGAGATTGTAAGAAGAAACAGATTAAGATGATTAGGACATTTAATAAGATTGCCAGAAGAAAGCCGTTACAAAAAATTACCAAGAAAACCCGGAAGGAAGAAACAAAAGAGGCAGGCCAAGACAAAGCTGGGATGGTTGTGTAATGGAAGACTTACAAAAATTTGGACTGGAGAGATGGAAAGAAATAACCAAGGATAGAGAACGATGGAAGAACAAACTTTCAAAAGCCATGGGCCTTAAGCGCTTGAAGAGCTGAATATATATATAATTACTTACCTTTATATACTTCTTTGAAACTTTTATGATTGTTTCACAGGTTTCGATGACAATCTTTCCAAGTGTTTGAGCAGCAATCGCTGTTTCAAACTTTAAACCCTCAAAGGTAAGTCTTGATGCAAGGTACATTAAAGTAGCAAACAACCTTTGCTTGGGCGATATTGTATTTCTCAATATTGTATCTTCTTTTTGTATAAGCGGGGTTACCATAGCCAATAATTCACCAAAAGCAGGGTCCATTCGTAAATAATTTTTATAGTCTAGTGGTGAACTCAACTGAAGTTTTTTGAGTAGATTAGCTTGGCTAAAAAGAGATCTTTTCTTTAATCACTCTTTCATCGAAACTCTCTGTTTTCGTTTTATTTTTTTAACACCAACATCCGACGCAACAGCAATTATTATAGCTAAACAGGCTGCGTCATCAGACAGCATGTTTCCTTAGGTACACGATAAAAGCAACTGGAGTTTGCATAAAATAGCGTATAGTGTATGGGTGACCTTGTTTGCACAACTTGTTTTGCAACCTCAGTTTGCGCAATTTGTTGGCAGGTGTATGGGGGGCTTAAAACAACTCCTGTTCCCAATGGGTGTACAGACTTTTGCCCCTCTGGTTTAGCACCTCCATAAGGTATAAACTGAAACAAGTATCCTTCTGAACTGCAGAAGCACCAAGCTTTAAAACCAAAACGCACTAGTTTGCCTTTGATGAACATTTTTGTTGAATGTCTTCCGAAGTATGGAACCATTTGTTCATCATTTTCGATATTGAAGTTTTACAAATACCGGAATCCCGATATTTTCGATATTTAGCTTTCGTCTAGATTTGAGATTAGAGTCTCTAAATTAGAGGTGACGATTTATTAAAAAATTTTTAATAAGCTTTTACCAATAACACAAATGTAGAACTTCAGACTTTAATCAAACGAACAAAAATAATGTTCTTAACTTTTTAAATTAAATAGTTTTGTTAATCAAATATTAAAATAATTTGTGTTCTTAATGTTTGGTCAAATTTAAATAATGAGAACGTATAAATGACGTGTCTAATATTTGATCGCTTAATTTTGAGCGCAAATGGTTACAAAAGTAACCGGATGACGAAAACACGCACTCAGACTCCACACTGGGAGGACCTTAAGCTATCATAGGCAATTTCTAGATATTTTCCTCTTGAATCGCCATTTTCAAATAAAGCCATCTATATTGGTTCTCCATGGTTTTACTAGTGAACATTATATGTAATAAATTGACAATTGAACTGCAATCATAGCAAGATACGTACAAGTGGGTGAGAATAAGTGTAAACACTAATCAAATAGGGAAGTGAGCGAAGTATATAAATAGTAAACTGCTAAAATTGAAATAATCAAAACATTAGAGAGGTTAGGAAAAGCCAATAAGGACCAATATCGCAAAACAACAAAGTTAATATTCATATAGGTCAATTTCTATACACTGCGCTATCTATACCACGTATTAGACCATTGTTTATACAAAACAAATACGATCTCATGGAAAACCACTGACCACCAGTGACATAGAAGAATAAAGAAAACTAAACATGGATCAGAACAATACCTGTGTGGAATGTGCAGTAGAGGTAACATCAAATGAGGAATACTACACCTGTGATGTCTGCACACTAAAAATACACAAAGTTTGTGCAGGGCTAAACTCTTCTGAGACGAAATGTATGCCAATACAAAAAAGGATTCTGAGGATCTTGTGCAAGAACTGTATCCACCTGGTAAGCAAACTACCAAAGCTGCTAATGATGGTTGAAGAAATGAAGTATGAGATTCAAAACCTTAAAGGCATAATCGAAACTAAAGTAGTTGGAAACCAAACCAATTATGCATCAATAACCAAATTGAATAAACCAGAACCAGCTATAGTGATAAAGCCAAAAAAGATAGGTCAACAGCACAATGATACCAGGCAAGAAGTTAAAACGCATATCAACCCTACTGAAATTGCTCTTTCTCAAATGATAAATATTAAGAACGGAGGAATTGTGTTAGAGTGTAAAAACAAAAATGCAATGGAAAAATTGAAAATGCAAGTCATAAAAAAACTAGGAGATAAATATGAGATCGTCGAACCAAAAACACAAATGCCGAGAATAAAAATAGTAGGCATGACCAAAAACTACACAGCAGAAGAAATGAAACAAAAAATAATGCAGCAAAATGAAGAATATTTTAGGAGTACGGAGTTGACCTCGGCATCGAGCGGATGTTTATAATATCGCAGTGCCAACGTGAGATACCCCGTTAACCTTCAATTTATTTTTAAATAAACAAGTGTTATAAAAATTAATTCAACTACAGGAATCATAATCTCTGAAACTTCTTTGTGGCGTGAATTCATAATTCATTTTCTTATATGGGTATTTCGCCACTCTGCAAATTTGCACAGTGGCGAAATACCCATATAAGAAAATGTACAGGAATCATAATTTAAGCACTAAATTGGGCCCTTCGGAGGGCTCAACCCAAAAATAAACTATGAGTGTTAAACGTGATAACAGCAACCTCACGCCACCAGCAATTAACAAGAGGTATTTATTTAACTCAAACCCTTATCCAAGCAAATCCATATTACTTACCACAGAACCAATCCAACATTAACAACGATCAAATCAGCCATACGACAACGATAAGTAATAATCTAACTGAAGCAGAACCCAAACAACCAAAAATACCGCTAATATATCTACACGAGGCAACGAATTATCAAGAGGTACTAAAAGACATGCGCTCAAATATCACTAAAGAATTTACTACAATCTGCAAAGGAACAACTTTAAAAATTAACCTTACAAGTAGCGAAGACTATCGCAAACTCACCAAATATTATTCTGAAAATAATATTAGATATCATACGATCAAAGACCCGGCTATAAACAAACTCTCTATGTTCGCCGACGATACCTCTCTCCTATATAGCAACTCCTGCATAAATACGTTAGCAAATAACATAAATGAGGAACTTAAGGTAACTAATAATTACTATTGCTCTAATAATTTATACTTGAATATAGAGAAAACGATGTGTATCAAGTTCTCATGCAGAAATAAAGTAAATAAGAATGCTGTAGTGTTAAAGTACAAAAACGAGGACATTAAACAGGTTAGCACTGTAAAATTTTAGGGTTACTGGTAGACGCGAATCTAAAATGGTACGACCATATTGATAATCTTTGTAAAAAATTGTCAAAACATTGTTATATAATCAGTCAGTTAAAATTTATTGTAAATGAGGCCACACTTCGTGATTACTACTATGGTCACATTCATGCCGCCATCTCTTACGGCACTCTATGTTGGGGAACGGCAACCACTGCCTCTCGAACCTTCAAATTGCAAAAAAGAGCAGTTAGAATAATGGCCAACCTGCGCTACCGTGACTCATGCAGGTCAGCATTTAAACGTTTAAGAATATTACCTTTACCGTGTATTTATATAAAACAAATTTTAATATGGGCTAAGGCTAACTTGTATAAATTGCCAAGGAATGCTGAGTACAATAAACTGCATAACACTAGGCAACAACATAAGCTTGCCATTCCTCAGCACAGACTGACCCTGTTTAAGAATTCGCCAGTATATATGGCAATCATTTTATTTAACAAATTGCCTACTAGCTGCACAAACATGAGCGCTAGTAGTTATAAGAAATATGTAAATAACTTATTATTGGACGGATGTTACTATTCTGTTAATGAGTTTATGAATGATTTTTAGGTATACATATTAATATTAGATATTAGATTTACATTACATTTCTTGAACGTGTTCTATATCTGTATCAGATCTTTTGGAACTAATAAATGATTATGATTATGATTATGATTATACGTAATATCCCAATTTCTATACCAGAAGAAGACATCAAAAAAGAACTCAGTAAATTAGGACACCCAGTAATCAAAGTCGCAAGACTATATAATAAAAATAAAATGCCTATACCTATTTGTGCAATAGACCTAACTAAAACTGACAAAGTAACGGATATCTTCAACCTAACCAAACTGGGTTACTGCATTATTGAAGTAGAGCCAAGAAGGAAATCTAGAGACATCCCACAATGTAGGAGATGTCAAAGATACGGCCATATAAGAAATTATTGTAAACTTGAACCACGTTGCATCAACTGCATAGGAAACCACATATACACGGACTGCCCAAAAAAGAAGAATGAGAAACCCCAATGCGTGAACTGCGGGGAAGAACATTCGTCCAACTATAAAGGATGCTCCTTCTACATAAAAATTAGCAACAATATTAAACCTAACACAACCTAAGCAAACTCAAGCAGAACAACCGAAAGAACTTACGCAGACACTACTAGAAACAACACCAATTCAGTATCAAACCCAACAGAAACATCAGACATCGCTACAACAATTATCAAATTACTGGTAGAGATAATTACACCACACCTCGACAAAATTAAACCCCTTCTTTCAACACTTATACCCACACTATTACAGTATGGACTTAAATAAATTAACACGATAAATAATATAACAGTCCTAAACTGGAATGCTGATGGAATTAAAAGGCAGAGGGCAGAATTCATAAATTTTCTATCCAGGCACAATATTGATGTTGCATGTGTTTCAGAAACACACCTTATTGAAAATGAAAGGCTTAAAATACCAGGCTACTCAATCTACCGAAATGACCGAACAGCAGCTATTGCATCAGGAGGCGTAGCCATCTTAGTCAAACAAAAACTTAAGCACTATCAGCTACCAAACACAAATCAACAAATCAACAGAGTTTAGAAACTACATCAGTTATAGTAGAGCTCAATAACAACCTTACACTGAAAATAGTCGCAGCCTACAAACAGCCGAATCGCAGATTAAAAGAACAAGATCTAATTAATATCTTCAACAGTAATATTAGCACACTAGTACTAGGAGATCTAAACTGCAAAAATACCCTCTGGGGCTGCCGAGTAAACAATCCAGACGGTAAAAAATTAAACACATACTCTACAGCACAAGCCATACAAATATCAGCTCCAAGGGACTTCACATACTACCCATATCAACAAGCCAGGCAACCAGATATACTGGATATAGTACTGCACAAAAATTTCATCAAACCCATCTACCAACAAGTCCTCACTGTGATGGACTCAGATCACCTACCAGTAATAATGTCCTTCTCTCACATACCCCAGTACAATTCCCCCATTCCGAGGCTTATAAATGGAAAAGTCGACTAGGATACATTCCAAACTAACCTTGATAAACATCTCAAAGCACCAGGAAATCTAAATATTCCAGAAGAGATAGATAATGCAGTAGAAGACTACCCCAACAATATAAAGTTATGCGTCAGCGAAGCAACAATTCATCCAAAAACTATTCGAACACCGCAATATCTACACCCATCAATAGAAATATTAAATTTAATTAAGTACAAAAACCAAACTCGAAGAGCATGGCAAAATGCTAGAACACCTCAGCTAAAAGCATTGCTAAATCGACTGAACCGTCAAGTGAAGTGGCAGCTAGATAACCACCGAATTCAGTCTTATCAAACATATATCCAACAATTAGAAGCAAAAGATAATAGCTTATGGCAAGCAACAAGACGTATACTAAGACAACAGACAGTTATCCCTCCATTGATAAAAGATAATGCAACCTACGCATCAGATCAAGAAAAATGCAACGTACTAGTAAATCAAATTGAAGACAACCTAAACCCCGCAGAAGGAACTGATATAGAGCACATAAATGAAATTACAACTTATGTAACAAACAACCTTCCAGAAAATATCCCAACGAAATCAAAACACAAATAGACAGATTGGAAATACGAAAATCTCCAGGACCGGATTTGATTAAAGAACTTAACTAGTAAATCACTTTCATTTCTTGCAACGATCTTCAATGCATGCTTAAGACTGGGACATTTTCCAACCAAGTGGAAACACGCTCATGTATTACCGTTTCACAAACCAGGAAAGGATAAAACCAGTCCAGAGAGCTACCGACCAATAAGCTTACTATGCACAATATCTAAATTACTAGAAAAAATAATTAATAAACGGGTACAAGAATCTTTAAAACTTAATAATATAATTCCCCCATTTCAATTCGGTTTCAAACAAAATCATGGAACGGCTCAACAACTTTTACGATTAACGGAAACCATAGAAAAGGGTTTCCATTCGAAACAATACACAGTAGTGGCCTTTTTAGACCTACAGCTTGCATTTGATAAAGTCTGGATAGAAGGACTCCTGTTTAAACTTCTCCAGATAAACATACCAACTTACCTTATACGAACATTAGCTTCTTTTCTCCGCCAAAGAACCTTCTCAATTAGAATTAACTCGGAGTATTCTGATACCAAAATCATACAGGCAGGAGTTCCACAGGGAAATATATTAGGCCCGTCATTATTCAATATATATGTTCATGACATACTAGTACCACGCAAAACAGAACTAACAATGTTCGCAGATGACACGGCGATCATAACACAACATGAAAACCTAATTAGCGCAACATCTAATCTACAGAATGCGGTAAACGAACTAAATAATTGGTTTAATAGTTGGCGAATCCAAATAAATCCGACTAAATGCGAATGCAAGATATTCTCCCTGCGAAGAATAATATAAGTCCACCCCCACTTAAAATAAATGCTACTGAAGTTAAATAGAATCCAAGAGACTCAGCCGTAAGATACCTAGGAGTATACCTAGATACACAGCTAAAATGGGGATTTCACATCAATAAAAAGCTTAATGAATGTCATGCACGACTGGCGATGTTATATCCTATCCTTAACAGAAAATCCCCACTAAAAGTAAAATGTTCTCTCCTAATATTTAAATCCATACTCAGACCCTTGCTCACATATTGCTGTCCAGTGTGGAGTAACGCTCCAAAAACACAGTTAAACAAAACTCAAGTATTTCAAAATAAAGTGCTGAGAATAACGCTAAACTGCCCGTGGTTCATACGAAATAAACAAATACACAACGAACTCGGCATTGAACAAATTACAGACTTTATTAAAAGAGTTAATAAAAAGTTTATTAACAACTTAAACAAGTGCTCCGGGGCTACCCACTATAACATAGGACAAAGAAAAATTCACACCCGTCTTAAGAGAAAACTCCCACAAGATCTTCACAACTCCTCCTCGGACAGTGAGTCCACATCAAATAGTCAATAGACCTTTAGTGTAGTTTATAACAAAGTACTTAGTTTATCACCACTAGCCACTAGCGACAGAGGGGCTTCTGGCTGACCTCAAATAATTGTACAGTGTGTCCCCGGATACGTGAAACGACTCTTGTGAAAGGTAAAAAATTCTCGATTTAAATTTTCATTTTTTGGGGTTCAGCCCTGCTTGGTTAAAGGCGAATTTCTAACATTATTTGAAAAATCAAGTATGCTTTGGAAATTTTAAAAAAATCTATTTTTCTGTAAGGTAAAGTACCGTTTATGTGGCAAATACGACAAAAAGTTATAAAGAAAAGTTGTTTAGAATCAACATCTAGGCCCCAATATCAAATTTCAAAATCCGCGGCCAACTTTGATTTCTCACATTTTCTTTCAAGTTTATTTCCCAAATCAAAGAATTTTATTTTTAACACAGTTTTTTTATTATGAAATAAAAAACTTTGTTAAAAGTGTTTGTTTTTCTAATAAACATCTTTGTTAAAAGTAAAATTCTTTGATTTGAGACATAAACATAAAAAGAAATTGTGAGAGATCAAAGTTGGCTGAGGATTTTGAAATTTGGTATAGGGGCATATGTGTTGATTCTAAACAACTTTCCTTAATAACTTTTTGTCGTATTTGCCATATAAAAGGTACTTTACCTAAAAAAAAAATAGGTTTTTTTAAAATTCCCAAGGCATACTTGATTTCTCAGAACTGAAATTATGTTGGAAATTCGCCTTTAACCAAGCAGGGCTGAACGCCAAAAAATGAAAATTTAAATCGAGAATTTTTTACCTTTCACAAGAGTCGTTTCACCTATCCGGGGACACACTGTATATGCGATTGTTTATATTTACTTAATTGTTAAAAAAATCATGTATAGCAAACAATTTGCTGATCTGATTACAATAAATTAAAAAAAAAAAAAGAATATTTTAATGATAAATCTGTATTTACTATTGTGCACATATAGTACAGTAAAATTGTCGGAAAATACCCCGTCACCTTAAAAAATTGGCCGCGGCGATTCCTCTTGCCCAGTGGTTTAGGGTCATTAGACAAGTGTAAAACCAAAAAGGCGTCACCCCACCCCTTGCCAAACAGCCGCCATCTTGATAACAATTGAATTTGCTTTTTCTCGCGATCCATTGGTCGCACAGAAAAAGTTATTGAACAAAAAATATTGGAAAGAAAATTCTACACATTTTTGATCCTTGCCGTGATACCGAGAAGTTGGTATTTCAAACGGTAGAGGGCAACAAAGTTACCAAAAATCTGTTTCCGCCATTCTAGCTCTGTGGGGGTGGTTTTTTCCGAAAATTGCGAATGTGAAAGTTGTAGTGCTTGAAAAAATATGCATGAATCTCTTTTAATAATAGGATTTATTTAAATAATCTCCGAGTGACAGCCCTTCAAAGTCCGCGCAGCATGGGAAATGTAGGATATATTCCGGCGCAGCGAAGTAACCATTTCTCTTTTGCGAGATAAAATCGTCACGTCACTCAAGTAGTTTCAATGTGAATAGGTTTTCACAACCTACAGAAATTCTACACATTTTTGGTCATTGCCGCGATACCGAGAAATTGGTATAGGTAAAAGAAATGAAAATGATGGGAAAGGAGTATATGAGCCCAGAATTATATCATTTGGCTCAGATCCGTAAAGCTCTTAAATTTGCTGGTGTAATATTTATTACATAATATGATAATTGCAATTGTTTGTAAATTTTGCCACAGGAATGACCAAAATTCAACAAATTGACAATTGCTTTACCACGTGCCATTTCTGCAAAAATAATACAGACACCCGACTGTCTATATGTTATTAAACAACAAACAGCTTGTTTCACTTTAACTAAAACATGCTACGGTGAACGAAATTATATTTTGATCATTTGGGCCAAATGAAATGAATCGGTAATTTATTTTATTCAATTTTGACAATTTAAAGTGACATTATTAACTCCACAACCTTCATAAACAGTCTATGATTCGCAAGTAAAATAAAAGTGTTTTAATTCGATAGAGAATTAAAAAAGTTTAAGTCACTAGAGAATTAAAACAGTTTGAATGAAGTACAACATATTTTTATTATCTACAAATATTTACATTCAATTATTCTTTCTCTTTGTAGTGTGTAATATATAATTACTAAAATTTAGATCAAATCGACGATGAATGGGCAAATGTATATCTTAGTTTGAATATTTTTTAAATTTTTTATTCAAAATTTCGTCAAAATTGAATAAAAACATATATACGCCACGTGAATTAAACATTTATTAACTCAAAGATATGATCTCACTCGCACTACGTGCTCGTGAGCTCAACATTTTTTCGTGAATAAACATATGTTTAATTCACTTGGTGTATACTATTTACTAAAGTTAGTGTTTCCCGACTACTTTTTGTAATTTGTTATTGTTAAAGCTGTTATAATACTCTTAAAAACGTCTACAATTACGATGTAAGAATATTGACCAAAAAGATTTTCTTTTGTGGGTACAAAATAAAGATACCGGAAAAATCTTAACTGTGCCAAATGATTTGATTTTGGGCTCGTATATTGAAAACAACAACTGACTGAAGCTATAAGGAATAGCCTAGTAACAAAAAAATATAAGAAGGACTGGGTACAGAAAAATAACTGGTGGGACAAGGAGTGCCGAGAAAAGAAAAGAGTAGTAAGACGAGCATTAAGGAAACTGAAGAAAGAACACATAAACATAGAAACATATGTACAAGAAAAACAAGAACTCAAAGACCTATGTCAAAAAAAAAGACAAAAAAAATTGGAAGAAGAAATGGAAGAAATAAGAAAAATAGAACAGGAAACGGACATCTGGAAGTACATAGCGTCCAATAAGAAAGTAAAGTCGAATAACCGGAACGGTATAAAGACAATGGAATGGGCATAATACTTCAAAGAACTACTGGAAGGGAGTAATGAAAGAACGGCGGAAGAAGAGGTAGAAGTAATAACAACCACGGAGAGAATAACAGAAGAAGAAATAAAGTATCACATACAGCAGCTGAAAAAACAGAAAGCAGCTGGACCGGATAAAATACAAAACGAAGCTTTGAAGTATATGGAGAAAGAAGGGATCGAAATCATGGCGAAATGTATAAATGAGATCTGGCAGCAAGGCAGAATACCAAACAGCTGGAGAGAGGGCATTATATATCCAATCCATAAAGGCGGAAACAAAGAAGAAATAAGAAATTACAGAGGGATTAGTCTACTAAATTCTATGTACAAACTATATGCAAAGATAATACAGAAAAAACTACAAGAAGAAATAGAGGAAAATCAACAGATACCGGAAAGCCAAGCGGGATTCAGGAAAAACAGAGGAACAGTTGACAACTTATATGTGCTAAACTACGCAATTGAAAAGAGGTTGAAACAAGGTGAGAAACTGTATGTGTTTTTTGCGGACCTGAAAGCAGCGTTCGATAAGATAAATAGAGCAAAGCTATGGAAACACATGGAAAAGAAAGGAATAAGCAGGATACTAATAAACAGAATACAGGACATATACAAGGAAACCATAAGCTATATAGGCACAGGCACAGAGGAGAGAAGATTTTGGACTGAAAGAGGACTCAGACAGGGCTGTCCACTAAGCTCAATATTATTCAATATATACATATCAGATATAGATGAACACTTGGCTAAGGAAATAATAGGAGGCATAGTAATAGGAAAAACAAAAATAAGAACACTGGCGTACGCTGATGATATAGCGATGATAGCTACAACACCTGGAGAAATGCGATGCATGATGGAGAATTTACAAGCATACCTAAAGAAGAAAGATTTGATACTAAACACAGAAAAATCAAAAATAATGGAATTCAGGAGAAGCAGGGGAAGGAGGAAAGAAGAAAGATGGAAGTGGGGAAATGAGAGGATAGAAAGAGTGAAAGTGTTTAAATACCTAGGTTACTACCTACACGAAAATAATAGTACTAGGACACACATAAATTACGAGAAGAAAAAAGCAACAATGGCACTGGCACAACTTTGGGGCATAGGAAGAAGAAAATTCCCCGATAACTTCCAAGCAAAAATGTTAATCTTCGATGCAATAATACGCAGCATGCTACTGTACGCAGCAGAAGTGTGGGGCTGGACTCTAACGACGCAATTGGACGGAGTGATGCTTAAATACATAAAATGGACATTAGGGCTAAAGAAGACAACCCCTACAAACATAGTGTTGGCAGAAACGAACAGAAACAGCTTAGAAGTAGACGCAGGAAGAAGGGCGGTAAAATATGAAGAACGAATAAGGACTGGACCAAAAGGAGAATATGCGATAGAGGTGCAAAGAGAATTATCAAACGAAGAAAGCAGAGGAGACTACACAAGATATGGGCTACAGATAAAGAATTACTATGAAGAAGCAGGACTATCACTGGAAGAAGTAAGAAAGAGGACTAAACTAACCAAAGAGGTAGGAGGAAGAAGGATAGAGGTTGAACAACAGAAAAGATACAACAGCTTAAATAAATATGAAATATATCAAAACATAGTGCAATATAACAGATTACCCGAATACCTGATTAGAAAAGGAAACAAAAACTCACAGAGTATAATAGCAAGATTCAGATGTGGAAATGAAGAGTTAAGTAAAATAAAATGGCTACAAAGAGAAGAAAAGAAATGTAGAATATGTCATCGAAGTGAGGAAACTATTATACACTTAATTTACAACTGTGAGGGCATGGGAAATAACCCGTTGGGCGTATATAGGATACTAGGAGAAGACGGTGCTGGACTGGAATGGATGAAGAAAGTTTTGGAAAAAAGGGAAAACCAATAGAAAGGGCTGGAAAATAAATGTGGAAAGTGTTTACATTATATATTGAGATATTTAGTTAAGAAGTAAATTGTCAAAATAAGCAAGTCAGCAACTTAAACATTTGTATGCATAAACAAATTAAATAAATATATATATTGAAAATAATTTCTTTTTGCATAAACGCTAAGATATATTGTAGTCTACTCAGACACGTTTTCTTTTTTTGGAGCTGTTTCTTAGTCTTGGTTCGGAGCCTCGGACACAACCGAGTCATTATCGACCATGATAGAAATGTTGCTAAAAGTTTTGAAAAAAGAGCTCACAACTTGTTATAAACGCAATGTGAAAAATTCTTGGAAAAAATCCGTGAATACGATTGCGAGTGCTGTTTCGTGATTATATTCTGATTAAAAATGAATAATAGTACGAGCGATAATGGTTTACTTTATGTTAACCAAATGGCAGACATGGCATTTCGTTAGTTATAATAAATGCGGGATATAAATAATTTACATCTCTCCACTTCTCCACGCTGCGCGGACTTTGAAGGGCTGTCACTCGGAGACTATTTAAATCAATCACATTATTAAAAGAGATTCGTGTATATTTTTTCAAGCACTACAACTTTCACATTCGCAATTTTCGGAAAAAATCACCCCCACAGCGCTAGAATGGCGGAAACAGATTTTTGGTAACTTTGTCGCCCTCTACCGCTTTTAAATACCAACTTCTCGGTATTACGACAAGGATAAAAAATGTGTAGAATTTTATTTCCAATATTTTTTGTTCAATAACTTTTTCTGTGCAACCAATGGATCGCGAGAAAAAACAAATTCAATTGTTATCAAGATGGCGGCTGTTTGGCAAGGGGTGGGGTGACGTCTTTTTGGTTTTACACTTGTCTAATGACCCTAAACCACTGGGCAAGAGAAATCGCCGCGGCCAATTTTTTTAAGGTAAAATGACAATTTTACTGTACTAATAGCAGAAACGAAAAGACTGAAAAATTACTTTTCCTACGTGGAAGTGGATGGTGAACTATAAAGAAAAATTATGGAACAAGGGAAATTGAATATTGGATGGGATTGGTGCGCCCCATATGATGCAAATGAAATTGTGAGATGCTACCAATGTAAAGGATTCAATCACAAGGGGAAAGACTGTAAAAACCAATTAGTTTGTACCAAGTGTGGGGAAGAACATAAGGAAGAGGATTGCAAATCTGAAAATAACGAAGTTGTATGCCATAATTGTAAGCAAGTCGCCAAAACATTGAAATTAAAAATTAACTGCAGTCACCATACTTTGAGTAAAGAATGTCCAACCTACCTTAGAAAACTGGAAAGAAAAAAGAAACAGATCGATTTTTTATAAGTGATAGACCCACTTCCTCCACTAAACAGTACCAAGAATCATTGAATATTATACACCTCAATATACGATCCCTTAATTCAAAATTTTTTATTTTTAAAAGTATAAAACTTACATGTGGCTTCGACATTGTTTGTCTTAGTGAGACATGGTTGGACGAAAAAATAAAGGATGATGACATAAGAATTCCAGGATACAGTTTATACAGGAAAGACAGGATTGATCATGGCGGTGGAGTTGCAATATACGCAAAAAATGAGCTACGAACCAAGGAAGCCAATGAACAACCTAGATATGAGCCAGTGGAGCAAATCTGGATAGAGTTGATCTCTGGAAAACAAAAGATATACATTGGTAGTATATACATTCCCTATGAGTTACCACTTTATCAGATGGAACTTCTTGAAGAAATGTTTCTTGAACTAATACCAAAGTCTGACCACTTAATCTGCATGGGGGACCTCAATATAGATATGCTGATAGAAACTTCCGTTTCTAAGCGTTTAAAAGAAATACTTGAGATGTTCAAATTAGAACAGTTGATAACTGAACCGACTCGTATCACCGAACACTCCAGTTCCCTCATTGATCTAATTATTACCAATTGTAGGGATAGAGTTACTACATCAGGAAGTAAAGAGTTCTCAGAGCTGAAAATTGATCACAGCCCGGTATTTTGTAAACTTAGTGTAGAACAGGCAACATCAGAGCTTGAAATAAAAAAGGTTAGGTCTTATATAATGATGCAGAAAAAGCGAATTGGACTGATATATACAGCAGTGAATCTATAGATGAAAAGGTAGACATTTTCAATAGAATTATACTCACATTATATGACAAGCATGCACCCTTAAGGCGTATAAAAATTAACCCCAAGCGGAAAAACTTACCCTCTATAACTTTTGCTATTAAATGTTTAATGAAAGAACGAAATAAATCAGAATACCTTAAGAGAAAAACAAATGAGGCTAGACCATTTTATAATGAAATGAGAAGAGTTGTTCGGCAAGCAATACAGAAGGAGAAAGAAGCATATTATAACAGCAAATTACAAGGAAGAAATCAGAGTGACATATGGGACGAAGCTAAAAATTGGGTCTTTGGACTCAAGAAAATAGGAAGATTCCGGAATCCCTAGCAGATCCAGACAAAATTAGCAATTTTTTTCAAACATTAATACACAGGTACCTATCGACAGAAATAAAATAAATAAATATAAATATGATACCTACTGTGCTAACTTCGAACTTAGAATGGCCACACCAGAAGAAATAAAACGAATTATGTACAGTATAAAATCTAAAGCCGTAGGAATAGATGCAATATCCATGAGAATGTTACTTTTGTTGATACCATACTGCTTACTGCCACTGACACACATAATAAACACATCACTCGAATTTGGCGTCCGTACCAATATGTGGAAAAACAGCCATAATACAACCAATTCCAAAAACTATAAGCCTAGGGATATTAAACGACCTGAGGCCAATATCCATACTTCCAGTACAATCAAAACTTTTAGAAAAAGTTGTAAATGCACAGTTAACCGAACATCTTCAACATCACAACGTGCTGACAACCAATCAATCAGGTTTTCGCAAAGGATACAGTACAGCAACGCCATTAGCCTCTATTGTGGATGATATTGTAAAAGCAAGAGATACGGGTAAAGCAACACTATTGGTGTTAGTCGACATGTCGAAAGCATTTGATACAGTTAACTTTGAGCTCTTGCTATCCAAGTTACAATATTACGGTATCAGAACCGCCACACTAAAATGGTTCACCAGTTTATATTTAAACCAGAGGAGTAGCTCAACCAGAGTAAGTACCCAAAATCTTAATCTACAGTCAAGTAAAGTAGCTCTGAAGTCAGGAGTTCCACAAGGATCCATATTGGGGCCAGTTTTGTTTAACATATTTACTGCAGATGTTCCAACAGTAATCAAGAATGGTACAATATACATGTATGCGGATGATATGCAGTACTTATATTTTATTGACCCAAAAGATGTAGGATCAGCTATCAGTTCTATTAATCTAGAGGTCGATAACATCGTGAATTGGTGTCAGGATAATGGACTATCTGTAAATCCAAATAAAACGCAAATTATAGTATTTGGGTCAAAACTTTCTGTAGCGCATGTAAAGGAAAGTGGAAATATCATAATAAAAAATGTTGCTGTACCGTACTCAATTTGTGTTAATAATCTGGGTCTACGATGGATGAACAGCTCTCATTTGAAGAACATGTAAAAATTAAATTCCAAAGTGCTTTTATAAAACTTAAACAATTGTATCAGCATAAAGATATGTTGTCCGCTGAAGCTAAAATAACATTTACAGACTCATTAGTACTGTCTGTGTTTAATTATTGTGACTATGTGTATGCTGCTTTCCTGGCGGAAAGAAACAAAGCTAGGATACAAAGAGTGCAAAAAGCCTGTGCCCGCTATTGCCTGCGATTACCACGGCGAGAATCTACCAGTCAACACATTAAACACATGGGTTGGTTGAGGATGAGTGAAAGGAGAGTACTTCACCTTGCGTGCTTCGTGTATAGTGTTTTTATATCAAAGAGGCGAGAATATCTGTATCGAAGGCTAAAGCATCGAAGTGAAATTCATGAACGAGATACACGCTACCAATATAAACTGGACATACCTCAGCATAATACAAAAACATTTAAGTGTGGATCTCTTATGTTGCACCAAAGATCCCAAATAAACATGCAGTAATTAAAGAAATCTCTGTTGAAAAATTTAAAAAAATGGTTAAGTCTAAATTGTGATTGGATTACCTATTTGTTTGTGCCATATCGCATACTTGATTTTATATTGTATACTGTTTTTTGTTTTTCTTATCTGAATGTGATATTGTCAATTTTTCTTATCCAAATGTAGTGCTAGTGTAGTATACAGATTGTCCGAAATCCGTTTGGAACATAGGAAATTAATGAGTGCGACAAGGAAGACATAAACAAAATGAGTAGCAAGACAAAGATAGAATGTAATCATGGCTAGGTAAATTTTTAAACTAAAATTAAGTCAATGAAACAAACCAACGCTTCTGTCAAATATTTTATCTGTCATTAAGAGTATAAAGTGAGGTTTAAATATACTATTGTTTACTATTCGCATAATTATTTTATTTATTTAAACCTCACTTTATACTCTTAATGACAGATAAAATATTTGACAGAAGCGTTGGTTTGTTTCATTGACTTAATTTTAGTTTAAAAATTTACCTAGGCCATGATTACATTCTATCTTTGTCTTGCTACTCATATTGTTTATATTTTCCTTGTCGCACTCATTAATTTCCTATGTTCCAAACGGATTTCGGACATCTGTATGTATGTGATCGTGTGGGTAGGGTTGAGAATTGTCGTGTAGATGAACCCTACCTTTTATACTACCAGAGGTATAATAAATATTATTATTATTTATTATTATTTTTACTAATGCGTCAATGTTCCATCAGTTGGTCTAGAAGTATTATCCTGAGCCTGAAGTTTCTTTTGTATTTCAATTTCTATATGTCTTTTAAACGGCAGTGTGTCTTCAGGTTCGTCATGCTCAGATCCAAGATGTTCAATCTATTACCCATAGACATTTCCATTCCCAACGAGGAATCCGCTCATTCTAATCCGTTCTCAGTCGGTTCCCAAGCGTTTTATATTTTTTAAGAATTTGAAAATCCCGGTTTCCATACATCCAATCCCTGTATTTTGAAGCATCCGTTTTAGTCCGATATCCCGGTATTTTTTGAAAGTCGGGATCCCGGTTTGCGACCCCTAGTAGACATCTTTTCATTTAGTAATGTGTATATTGAACGTAATTTTGCAAATTTATAATTTTTGTCCAAATTATCGTTATCTGACAGATGAAGATTTCTTTTTATCGAGCGGAAAATCCTCGACTCATGCAGTTTCGCACTAACTTGACTTCTTTATCCATATCTTTTGACCAGTACATGTCGGTGGCTGGAAGAGTATGATATCCGGTCAGTATCAAAATACCTATGAAGTGTTTTAGCATTGATACAGAAAATGTAAAGTCGTGTTGATTGTTATCTTTAGCATATTTTAATTATATATAATATTTATAATATATTTCCAACTGCGTCTTCCCACCAAAATTGAACTTTATTCTTCGATTTGGCGAATTCGGTATTTGACGGTGAAGAAGAATACTGAGACTTGCCTTTTGCCCAAGATGGGACTTATTGTTTTTGTTGTCGTTGTTGTTTGGTACTTGATTTCTTCCGCGTGCCGCTAGTAGATGGGTGTAGAGATTGATTGTTGGCTGGAGATTTCATTTTCACACGGTTTTGTATGGTCTTCAAAAATTCCTGCGATATCACATCGACTTTGTTCTTACATTAGAAGATCGTCATTGATGTCTTCCTCATCAGTAACAGTATCAACCGAAGGTGGAATGTACACTGCATCGATCTCGTCACTATTTTCAAGATCAGAATCTTCTACGATTATCGCCTCCAATTCTTTCAGAGAGAGCGGGTCTTTTGAATTCATACGTATCATCAAAAAGACATGGCTGCAGCACTGATACATAATGTTACATATGTATTTATATGTATATAAAAAAAAACTTGGCTGCTTACCTCTTTATGTTATAGAAAATAAATCCAATTTGTAAGCTAACTTTGTTCACAGCACACGGAACGTAATAAAAACTTTCTGACATTCAAGATCAAAACGTTCACAAGGAATGATCTGAACCCTATGATGCTTTAAAAGTCTCAAGTTGTTTATATTTTAAATTTGTAGACCAAAACATTATGCAGCTATTCAGCGGTTTTCATAAACACGACGGTTTCGTCTCCCTTCATACATTGCGCCAAAGTTTCGATAGCGAAACATCAGTTTCAAGTGACCAGTAATTGTAACTGTAAACACATTCTTGAGAAATATTTATGTATATGTAAGTAACCTAATATCTCTACGAATGCTGAGCAAAACAAAACCTTCTCACAATTAGTTTATGATTTGTGACGTCATTTCAAATATGTCTCTGCATTTCAAATACGTCTCTGCGCAGATACTATAAATTGGTCTGCTTTATAATAAATATAATATGTATTTTTTATAAAATGCAGTTCTCTTGTTTTTGCTCCAGATAAATCAAACCTTTCGTAGTAAAGTCCGTATACCAACAAATTTCTTTACAACACGAAACAACTTTTAAAATTTTTTTTATAGAATGTTTTGTTTTTGGAGCTTTGGCATTAATGGGTTAATGACAGTCTGCTTTTGTTGTAGGTGTGAAGCTGTTTAACTTCTGTTGGCTAACATATCATTAAAAAGGAACTCCGACATTTAATCAAACGTAATGAACATCAACCAAGAAACTATGGATAGTAAGTCTTGCAGTTCCACAGGATCTGCACTATGCGTATTGCAGAACATGGATAGCAATGAGGAAAAGTTGGACATTAAACAAGAAAGCATCGAAAGTACTAATTTAGTTACACATGTGAGGACCCATACAAAAGGAAAGCCTTATAATATCTCTATTTGTGAATACAAAGCCAAACGGAAAGATCGTTTAGTTACACATATCAAGAGTCATACGGGAGAGAAGCCATATAGGTGCTCAGTTTGTGATTACCAAGCCACACAAAAATGTAATTTAATTACACATATGAGGACACATACTGGAGAAACGCCTTATAGTTGCTCTATTTGTGAATACAAAGCAACACAGAAAATTAATTTAGTTAGACATATGAGGACACATACTGGAGAAACACCTTATAGATGCTCTGTTTGTGAACACAGAACATCAAATAAAAGTGATTTAGTTAGACATATGAGGACACATACTGGAGAAACACCTTATAGTTGCTCTATTTGTGAATACAAAGCAATACAGAAAAGTAGTTTAGTTACACATATGAGGACACATACAGGAGAAACGCCTTATAGATGCTCTGTTTGTGAATACAAAGCAACTGTAAAAACTTATTTAGTTAGACATATGAGGACACATACAGGAGAAACGCCTTATAGCTGCTCTGTTTGTGAATACAAAGCAACTGTAAAAAGTCATTTAGTTACACATATGAGGACACATACAGGAGAAACACCTTATAGTTGCTCTATTTGTGAATACAAAGCAACACAGAAAAGTAGTTTAGTTACACATATGAGGACACATACTGGAGAAACGCCTTATAGTTGCTCTATTTGTGAATACAAAGCAACACAGAAACATCATTTAGTTACACATCTGAGGACACATACTGGAGAAACACCTTATAGATGCTCTGTTTGTGAACACAGAACATCAAATAAAAGTGATTTAGTTAGACATATGAGGACACATACAGGAGAAACACCTTATAGTTGCTCTATTTGTGAATACAAAGCAACACAGAAAAGTAGTTTAGTTACACATATGAGGACACATACTGGAGAAACGCCTTATAGTTGCTCTATTTGTGAATACAAAGCAACACAGAAACATCATTTAGTTACACATCTGAGGACACATACTGGAGAAACACCTTATAGATGCTCTGTTTGTGAACACAGAACATCAAATAAAAGTGATTTAGTTAGACATATGAGGACACATACAGGAGAAACACCTTATAGTTGCTCTATTTGTGAATACAAAGCAACACAGAAAAGTAGTTTAGTTACACATATGAGGACACATACTGGAGAAACGCCTTATAGTTGCTCTATTTGTGAATACAAAGCAACTGTAAAAAGTCATTTAGTTACACATATGAGGACACATACAGGAGAAACGCCTTATAGATGCTCTGTTTGTGAATACAAAGCAACTGTAAAAAGTCATTTAGTTACACATATGAGGACACATACAGGAGAAACACCTTATAGTTGCTCTATTTGTGAATACAAAGCAACACAGAAAAGTAGTTTAGTTACACATATGAGGACACATACAGAGAAACGCCTTATAGTTGCTCCGTTTGTGAATACAAAGCAACGCAGAAAATTCATTTAGTTACACATCTGAGGACACATACAGGAGAAACGCCTTATAGATGCTCTGTTTGTGAATACAAAGCAACTGTAAAAAGTCATTTAGTTAGACATATGAGGACACATACAGGAGAAACGCCTTATAGATGCTCTGTTTGTGAATACAAAGCAACTGTAAAAAGTCATTTAGTTAGACATATGAGGACACATACAGGAGAAACGCCTTATATTTGCTCCGTTTATGAATACAAAGCAACACGGAGAGAACAAATAAATGAATGACGATGTCTTTCCCACAAGTTGCTACTTATAAATCTATAAAGGGCGATCAAAAATAAAACTGATCGCGGCAGCCGATGAGAAATTTGATCACTGTCTACACTGCACTTTATAAAGCTATATTTGAACTACAATCAACTGTATTATTTGTTCATGTTACTTTAACGCAGTCTAAGAAGCTATAAATATGTAATTTAAACCAAATTTATAGATTAAATTGATAGATAACACGTGGATAAGTTAAACTAAACTTTGAAAATGAATTTTAAACTTTCAAAAAATTTGACAATTGTATGTCAAGAAAGACTGTGCTACAGATGAGGCAAGCTTGATTGTTTTCAATAGCTCCCGCGATCAAGTTTATTTTTGATCTCGTTTATTTCAACTAATTACTAACTTAATTTAATCATCTTCAGGCAAAAACTAGTAGCATAACAAATGATGTTAATCAATTAATGTAAACGTTTACGACTAATTACAAAATTAAAATAATCCGAATCATGAGGTATCCGTTTACATTTGTTTAATTAGATGATTGAAGTTCTGTACTGTACGTTTAAATTTAGAATTAAAAGTAGTAAGTAACACATCTTAAAATAATGAGTGGCAAGGCTCATTCAACTAAGCAATGAAGGAAATATGGAGAGTTTAAGATATGGTATGTAAATGACTCGTCGATAAGTCCCGAACATAATGTTTTAAGTAATTGAGGGCATTCATGCACCTGTTTATTTAAACAAACTTCATTGATTTTATTTTTTTAATGTACATGAATTTGACACTTCCACTATTAATAGTTTGTTGTAAGTATTTGATGGATATAAAATTTTGATATTGTTTTTATCAAAATTATGTCCTCTTGATACTAATACTTACTGATAAGATTATTGTTTTTGATAGTTCTAAGATGCCCAGTTAGCCTTTGATTGATATTAGTAGTGGTTAATCCCACATAAACCTTGTCACAATTGTTACATACAAGTTTGTATACCTCTGGTTTATGTTTTGTATTAATGCTATCATCCTCTTTGACATTGAATCAACTACTGATTTTATTCGCTACATAGCAAGATATATTGATGTTATAGTTTTTAAATGTTTTGTAGATGTCCAAAATTTTGCCAAATAAGGAATGCTGTCAATGAAACTTTTAGTTATTTTTTCTCTAGGAATTAGTCTGGTGTGTTTGTAGGTAAATGTTCCACTTTTTTATTAATTCATTTGTCTATTAAATTTAAGAAAAACCTTTAGCATTGGCTATTTGCTTAATGATTGTTAGTTCTTTCTCATAGTTTGCTTTATTATTTAAGGGTGTATATGTATAATGACAATTTATGATTGTATAAACTATTGTTATTGTACAGTATAACGTTTTTTGTATGAGTAGGTTTTCTATAAATGCTTAGTTGAAATTTATTAGAGTTAATGTTTATGATAAATCTAGACATCTAAACGCACAAGATCTGTCTTAGGAAGTAATATTGATTATGAATACAAAACATAACAGAAAAGTGTTCTAAATAAATAATCTAATACTTGTACAATAACTGAAGTCCAAAAAATTAAGCTATCTTGTAAAACATGCAGTTTAAGTACCTTTATGTAAGTAAACAGTCCATTACATTAAATATGTAGTGGCTGTTGTATTTTTATATAATTAGGTAGTACTATTTGTATTAATTTTAAATACGGCGGTTAATGTAGCTACCTAATAGTCACGATGTGGAATTGTAATTTTTACAATATATTGTTATGGTACACTATGCGTAGTGTTGGCTAAATTTGGGATGTTAATACACTTTATTTTGACCCGTTCAAAAGGTAGAGAAAGTTTAAAAAAAGTTATTGAATAAATCTTAATTGGAGCAAATTATTAAGGAAATTATAGATGTTGAACGTTTACAGGTATTTTGGATATAAAACGGATTTTTAAGAGATAGTAGTATCAGTAATGACAAATGCAGATTTTGATAAGAATATAATTTATTAAAGTAGGTAAGGATCAAATAATATTATAAAATAGAAGCCATTAAGAATGAAATATCGTAGTTAAGCAATTTGTTCCAATAATTAGAAAAATAACAACTTGAAAAACATGTAATAACGTTTTTTGGTCTTATTAAAAATATGGAATTTTAACTCTGTTTTACTGTAATTGTTTTGGATACATTAAAAAGGGTAATAACTAATTCTACGTGGTGAAAAGAAAAGTGAAATATTAAGAAAAAAGTAGGAGAACTGAAGAATGAGTTACAGAAGATAATTGGTATATGGTAAAACTAAATGGACATAAGAAGAGTTATTAAGAAGTGAAGAATTAAAGATTTATATTAAAAAAGCTTTATTTTGAAGAATACAATTGACAAGTGAGTACATCAGTTTGAGTGTTGCTGATTAGAGAGTTCTTGGAAGCATGAAGGAAGCAAGGGGATCCATTCCAAAGGAAATAGCAGAGGTAGTACCGGATCTGGTATGTTCTGTTGGCTGCTGACTGCGGGTTTTTTGAATTTTGGAGCGTCGGAAGAGGTGTGACATCGGGAGGTTGTCTGGGACAGCTGTATGGAAGAGAGTTGTTTGAAGGGGGTCCATTCTGGAAGGTAGCAGGTACGCGATCAGAGTCGGGCACAGTTTATGCTGATAGCTGCTGGGAGTTAGAGATTTACCAGTTGTTGGTCAGTGGGAGTAAGCTGTTTGTCAGAGAGCGGTGCATTACAGCAGGAACTAAAAAGGGTTCAAGCTGCTGACTTCAAGTGGATTGCTGTTTTGGAAGTAGTGTGAAAACAATACAAGGTAGGTAATATTTCTATTCTACCAACACTAAAGCAAATGAAAGACAATTTAAAAAGTGCAATTAATAAGAAACAATTACTGTATGATAAAAGTTATAACGTATAATTCTTAGAATTGAGCATTTTTCATATAAAATTTGAGAATTATTGTTGACAGTTAATTGACATTAGAGGTGACAATTAATTTTAATGTACAGTTGAAAAATATTTGAAAATCAAACTTTCAGAACAAAG
The DNA here is from genome assembly GCA_940337035.1 of Agriotes lineatus. Classification (NCBI taxonomy): domain Eukaryota; kingdom Metazoa; phylum Arthropoda; class Insecta; order Coleoptera; family Elateridae; genus Agriotes; species Agriotes lineatus. The sequence goes on along the minus strand of CALNHX010000979.1, from coordinate 121,879 downwards.
CTACTAGATAACTGAACCCAAAACCCTGAAAGAGTCTCGATGCGCTATCATGTATATAATTTGAAACTATTGCAGAATAAAAGGTATAATTCAATTAAAATAGAGTAGCCAGTGCATATTTAAATGTCGCAAGCAATGTGGGGCAAAGTAAAGTATTTGTAGGGCAAATTTGAGATTGTAATTGACAAATAACGATTAATGACCAAGTGTGAGGCTTGTAAAGGTAAAAATAATTAAGCATGTCATATGATTTCTTTTGAAATTAGTAAAGAGATTATAAGACAGAACAAGCAATAATAAAATCAATAAAGGTTAATTGGTGAACAAAATATAGATTTGCATATCAATAAAAGGTTTTAATAAAAGTAAATAAATCTTGAAAATTTTAATTAAAATATGGCAGATAAAAGAGTAACACGGAAAAGTAAAAAGGCTGAAAAGGAAAAAAGTGAGGAACAAGACGAGATGGAAGCAGTAGCGAGTGCTGCAGAGTAGGTAGAAAGGGAAGAAGTACAGCAAGAGGTAGGAATACAAGGAGATCAGGTAAGAATTCAGGAGGAACAAACGGGAAAACAAGTCGATATGGAGAAGTTAATGGAAATGCTGTTAAAAATGCAAGAAAATGTACAACAGTCAAGTAAGAGAAATGCAGCAGAGTTGAAATAGTATATTACATACCGAGGTGGAAAGTGTTTCATTCCTGTCGAGAGATTAAGTAGTTAACCGAGACACGTAGCGTCGAGGTCAACTTTATCTCGAGACAGGAATGAAACTTCACCGTGGTATGTATACTATTTTATTCGCAACCATTTTATTCTAAACAACAATTGGAAAAAATATTATATTATGATACGACAGGTTGTGACGCGTATGAATGGATGAACGAGATTCCTAGTGTCCCTACCTACACAGCGGTCGGGAATGAAATGTGAGAACAATACAAGGTAGGTAATATTTCCGTTCTACTAACACTAAAGCAAATCAAAGACAATTTAAAAAGTGCAATAGGAAACAATTACCTACTGTATGATAAAAGTTATAACGTATAATTCTTAGAATTGAGCATTTGTCATTTAAAATTTGAGAATTATTGTTGACAGTTAATTGACATTAGAGGTGACAATTAATTTGAATGTACAGTTGAAAAATATTTGAAAATCAAACTTTCAGAACAAAGCTACTAGATAACTGAACCCAAAACCCTGAAAGAGTCTCGATGCGCTATCATGTATATAATTTGAAACTATTGCAGAATAAAAGTTATAATTCAATTAAAATAGAGTAACCAGTGCAATATATTTATTCTATCAAAAATGTTCTATGAAATATTTAGACATCTTACCACTTATAATATCCTTCTGTGAAATTTGCAGCAGATATTCACTTCCATTTGGCAGCGAGTTGCGTGAGAACGGAACGGACGCCAAATAATTTGGTGGCGATAAATCACTCGTTTACGGGCCTTATCACATCTAAGTTTGGTGTAGTTACGTGCAGCGGATTTAAAAAACAAAAACACACCACCAAGAGTGGCAGATTTAAGAGAAATAAATAACAAGGGGGCAAAACGCTTAAAATTAAGGTGTAGAGCTACAAAGTGCAAAAATTTAGCAGAGCAGGCAGGACGCGAACCCGAGATATTAGGCAGCCGGAGTGCAAATAACGCGCTTGCTTGTGAAGCAGATTTCAAAAAGCGCTATAAACGCACAATGAAGGTCGGTAAGATTATGGGCACACCCTACAAAAGAGATAGGGATTTAAACAGTAGCGGAGAAAGAGAAGAGGAAGCATTTAAGAGAAGTAGATTGGTAATTAGGTCTCCAGGGGAAGAAAGAGTACTAAATGGAAAAACAAAACCAAACATGGAGGAATTACAAGAAATTAAACAGTTGATGCTAGGTATGTCAAAAGAGCTAAAAAAACACAGCGGAAAACAAGAAACTCAGAAATGAAATGAGGGAAAGAGAGAAGTGAAAAACCAGCTAACGGAAAGAATAGCAAGCCTCGAAATTAAAGTAGAAATGATGGAAAAAGAGAAAAGAAGGGGAAATGTCGTGATAAAGAGAGTAAAATTCGAGGAACAGGCTAAGGAAGAGGCAGCTGAAAATTTCTTGAAGGACAAGCTAAACATTGAGGTAAAGGTGAAAAGAGTAATTAACATAAGAACTGAAAAAGGACCAACAACGAATATCCTAGAAATAGAGGATTGGGACAAAAAACAAGAAATAATGAAAAGCAAGCATAAGCTAAAAGGTTCACAAATTTACATCGACAATGATCTTACTGTGAGCGAAAGAACAATTCAGATGAAAATAAAAAAAATAGCAAAAGGGCAAAGAAACAAGGCACTTAGAGTAAAAGTTGGATACAGGAAAATCACAATAGAAGGGGAGGAATATGTATGGGATGAGAAAGAGAAAGGGGTAGTAAAACTGGACAAGAAAAAAAACTAAAGCGCGAAAACCGAAAGGCAAAAAAGAAGACGAACACGGATTTTGAAAAAGTATATGATTCAGGCAAGGACAAGATGATAAGCAAAGAGATGTTACACGAAAATGTAGAAGCAATAGATGAACAAAACAGGAGTGATACGAAAGAACAAAGTACACAAAAAGTGATCAGTAGTAACAGAAAAAAGGGAAACATAAGGAAAAATCTATCCATGGCAACATGGAACCTGCAGGGGACGTTCGAATCAGGAGCAATAAAGAAATTAGTAAGTGAGATAAAGAAAAGTAAACTGGATATTGTGGCGCTGCAAGAAACGAAACAGAAAAACAACGAAATAATGGTAATTGATAGATACACATTCTTCAACAGTGGAAGCAATACTAGGATTCTTGGAACCGGCTTCACAATATCAAAAGAGATAGAAGCAGCAGTAGTGACATTTAAAGCAGTATCAGACAGAATTTGTATTTTAAGATTGAAGGATATATATCAAAAACTATCGTTAATAAATGCCCATTTGCCAACAGAAAGAACAAAAGTAGGAATGGAAATGTTGACAGATCCATCAATAGAGAACACAGACAGATACAAGGAACAAAGAAGAATATGTAAACAGCTATGTCGAACAAAAAAACAGAAAATATATGGAACAGATGATGGGAAAGTTAGAAACATGTTACAAAAACAAAGAAATAAGAAACTTGTACTAAGGAGTGAAGAAAATTAAACAGAAAAACCAAGGAACAACGATTTTCATTAAAAACAAAGAAGGGCAACTGCTAGGGGACCAAGAAGACATACTGGAACGATGGGCGGAATATTATGAAGAACTACTGAACAAAAAAGAAACGGGACGAGATTACGAACAAACAGAAAAAAGTGGAAAACGCTACTTTGGTGAATGACCCACCAAACTTAGATGAAATAAAAGAAATAATAAGGAACCTAAAAAACAATAAAATTCCAGGGGGTGGTAACATAATGGCGGAATTGTTTATATGCGGGGGAGAAGAATTGCACAGCAGAATACACAAACTAACATGTAAAGTATGGAAGATAGCGGCCAAATCCGGGCTTTATAGGGGGTCAATTTCAAAAGACATTTCTTTACACGCAATCAAACATTAAAATTAATTTCAGCTTGTCCGGAATTGCTCCCGCTAGCAGCCATTTTAAAAGATTTATCGACTGGCCTAAAAGTAATTAGTGTGCCATCATATCCATACATGTGCGGATATGATGGCACACTACACAACTTGCAAGAAGTTAATTTTCTCGGGCATATGTAAATTTTGAATAACAATCTATGTGTGAAGGCATAGCAGACATTTCATTACACATATAAATGCCATTATATCTTATTTATTACAACTTTAACGAAAGTTACAAGCCGTTAGAAAAAAGTGTGCCATCATAGCCATACTTACCATAGAATTGTACATTTTATTTTTACAATATATATTTATTTCATCAGAAATGTTCTATGAATATTTAGAAATCGCACCTACCTCTTTTAATATCCCTCTGTAAAATTTTCAGCACCCATTCACTTTTGTTTACGTGTTGGCATGGGGGCAATTGCCAAAGGCGCCAGACGATGATGGGGGATACGAGCCCGTAATTTATTGAATGTAATGTTAATACTTATTGACTTATAATTGTACCGTCATATCGAGAACTTATTATAAATTTTCGTTATTTTCTACAAAAATATTTTAACGTTTTATGGGCGGACAATTAGTCGCAAAACTCTTTTGCAAGGGAAGAGTAGAAGAGCACTGTAACTCAACGTGTAAACCACGCCAGAGGTAAAACTCTTCTAACGATCGGAAGGAGAAAGACAAGAATTTATAAGCAAGTGCAGTCGCGGTTCAGTGACGGTGGGCGGGGCTTAGAAATTAGCACTTTTCACATGGAAGGAGAAAGCCTTCATCCCGATTGAGATTATTAGGGTATTTCTAAATATAAAAGCCGAAAACTATTCAAGCTTGAATTAATATACGTTTTAGAAAACTTAATTTTCTAAATATCTTTTTTAATTCTAAATACAGTTCTTACTAAATTTCTATCACATCAAACTTTTACCAAAATTAATCAACAATGTTCACTGACCTTTTCTTCATTGATCGTCGTACCTGACTTTCCCTCAGCAAACCCCTGGTTGCTCCAGTTTACCTCAAAGCTCGTAGCTCTCCATCATTCTATTATTTCTAATAGCCTTCCAATCCAGTACACAAGAACACACTTTAGCACTGGCGTTACGTTGTAAATTGTATTCTATTATTTTTAATAGATAATACAATGTCCAACAAGTTTAATAACATTGACTTTTATATTAAAAATAATAATAATTGTGATATTTTATCATGTTTGATTGCAGAGAAAGCTAGTTTACTACTTTCAATTATTGTAAGCTCACAATTAAGGGAATTCAACCCTCAACGTGATTTTACGTGAATTATTTTCACATATAATCTCATAAGAGCATTAATTATTTCCGGAAAATTTTTTGAGTGCATTCCAACAACGTCGTATTAATTTGTCCGAGCGGGACGCGAGGGCAAATTAGGACGTTGTTGGAATGCACGAAAAATAATTTCCGGATATGAATTAATGCTCGAATGCAGATTCGGTAAAAAAAATCGTAACGACACAAACCCTCACAGTTAGGTTGATCTACCCTTGGCTTCTGCTCTTGAACTAGTTTTTCTATTGGTCATTAATGAGTGTCGTACGATTTTCAATGTTATTTTAATAATTGTTATTTCCAATAGAAACGCATTTTGTTTCCCTAATAACTGCCACTATACTCGGGCCGCCGAACAGATAGAATGGAGCAGGCAACCCAAATAACATATTACAAAGGTCACTTGATAATATTTTAATTATAATTACCAAAAAGGATCGGAGATGCCGACCCTTACAATTAGAACTAATTTCAATAATTGTCATTAAACAACTTTTTGAGGTTATGATGCAAATAGAAATGTCGACCAACTTAAAAGTCAAGCCTGACATTTGTGCACTTGTAATTGAAAATGTTTAGGCCTGTGGCATGGCTCTTCCTAAATCTCATTATTGGCTGCGGCGTCAAAACCAAAACACGTTGCCCGTGATATGGTTAAGTTTGTAGCGTTTTTTCTTTGGAGTTCCTTTATTCAACCATTTACAAGGACTAAATTGTGCATCTCTACTGCTGTTTTCAAAGTTACATGCAAGTATAAAATATTGACTTGTAAAGTAGTCTCTTAAGGAAATTTTAATTATTCATAGAGCTGCCTGCATTATGGGTAACCGTAAGAAACTAATTCGTAGTCAAGGACGTGAAAGAATCTAAAGCGACTATTGCAATTTTTCTCAGTCGTTTTGCAAGAAAGAGTGACTAAAGCAACCGATGTTGGCCTAAATACTATTAGAGGAGCCCAACAAAGTGGCGGAAGAAAATTTACTTCTCCAAAAAAACAAATTACTAAACTTACCCCAGGTCATCTGTCGATCAATATAAAGAAGAAGTAATCCCAAGTGTGACTTTGCCATAAAAAGAGACCTACAATGAAAGCTGTATTCGAAGTCGAACAAAATGAAGGGGGGTGTTAATTTCACTGAGAAATGACATTCCTTTGGGCGAGTGGTACATAAAATGGGTTTTCAATAGAGAAAATGTCAAGACAATAGGCACGTTCTAATAGAAAAGAGAGAAACTCTGACAAAACGTGTTGATTTTTTAAGAAAATGTAAATGTACTCTTATCTGATTTACCTAATGAAGGTTTTGGTTCTCAAAAGTTTTGTCTAGACATGAATGCAATTTTTTCTATATGTGATTAATTTTAGTTAAGCTATTACTGATGTTATTATACACTTACTTAATTTAATGACCATACATATGAATTAACCTTTATATGGTGTTTAGTTGTATTTTAGCACTTCTAACTTTTTTTATTACTTCATTGGAGACCATATTAGATGAATTAGAAAGAGTAAATCAGAAGCTTTTCATAAAAACTGCATTAAAGGAACTGCGAAGTTTCCAAAGGGGATTATGATTTGCGGCAGCATGTCAGCTAATGGACTGTTAATTTATTTATTATGTACACACTGGGACGTAAATAAATCACTATCAAAGTTTTATTGCTCCAAATAATGTTTAAATAATAATTTACCCATTATAGAGGGGTACTACTGAAATACTTGATCAAATTATATCACAATTATTGTTTTAAAGCATAAAACAACTAACAATTGTATTCCCCTTCAAAAGTTATAATATTAATAGTAGTTTATTTATCTAGAACGAAAAGTGGCATTTTAAAGACGAGAAAGTTGTTTACTTGAATTACTTGCGAGGACCTTTAAAAACACTTTTCGTTCGTGGTGAATACAACGGTTTATTTCATACTGCAAGTTTAATGAATTTTAAATAAAAAGTAGTAAATCATTTCAAATTTTATGTCAACAACTGGCAATTTTAAAGTACTTGAACTTTAAAATTTTACTTTAAAGTACTAGGACTTTAATGTTCTATTTTTTGTACAATAAATAAGTTTTAAAGTACTTGAACTTTAAAATTTTACTTTAAAGTACAAGGATTTTAATGTTCCATTTTTTGTACCATAAATAATCCGAAAATAGTAGTTTATGTAACTAGTCCTCAAAGCAAGGCTTTAGGGGACGAGTCGTAATGTTTCCGGACGAGGCGGAGCGAAGCGCAGTCGAGTCCGTAATATGAAGATGAGTCCTCTAAAGCCATTTGAGGACGTGTTGCATACAACGTTTTTTTGTATTAGCTCTCCAAACATTATAATATGAAGTTTCAATTACCATTAACGCGGCATTATATTAGGAGGCCGCGCGAAAATGTATTTTTCGCTCCCCAAACTGGTTACTTTGGAAACTGTCTAGGATCCTCAAAATGGCCATTTAGAGGCCTTGTACTTAAAGTCGTCATGGCAACTAATGTTTGAGTCCGCTAAAATGTTGCCATGACGACTTTAAGTACAAGGCCTCTAAATGGCCATTTTGAGGATCCTAGACAGTTTCCAAAGCAACCAGTTTGGGGAGCGAATACAAAAAATGTTATTTTTGACATCAGTATGAAATAAAAGAAATAAATAAACAAATAAAAATATTAATTATATTTTTATAGAAGCTTTATGTGTTGAGGCTGGTAGCAGGCAAAGCACATAAAGCCACTTTTATTGCGAATAACATATAAAATTTTATTTTCAAACGAATACTTATACTGCAATAAAAGTAACAAAATTAGAAAACAATAATTTAGTAGAAATGTAAAAACTCAAGATTGAGGTAAAATTGTGATACGTTGGAAATAATTCTTCCATGGTTATGATGGATGAAAATCACAAATAATAATTAAATTATATTGCTGAAATGTTTGATTTTGTTATCTTATATGAGTAGGCAGATAAAGTAGCAACAGTGGCAACTTTATATGCCTAATCAGTTAAAGTACTACCTTTACCTTTGGTTATAATTATAATTAACGCTTTCACTTTGCGAAGCAAGTCACATAAGTTTTCACTTTTATGGTGTTTGAAAATGAACATATTTTATTTAGATTTACAAAATATAAAAATTTAAATAACTTCTAAATGACTTAAAAATCTAATGACTTTCTAGTTTCTGAAATTATTTGTGAAGCAAAGAAAAATACATAAAATACAATAAAAAAAACAGCCAATTAATCAAATAAATGGTAAAATAATTCAATATAGATTCCTCTAATGGTTAACAACCTAAATTGTCTTCAACGAAATCATCTTCTTGTTCAGACGATAGATTAGAACCGGATTCACCGCTGCCGTCTACTGTAATAATTATTTCTTCTCTGTTATCCATAATGTATTCCCACTTATGTTTGTCGACACTGCACATATATTCTTCCATTCTTGCACACTCACACTTCCAAAATTATTTTCTGCAGAAGTGTTAACATCGTCTAATTTGAATGTTGTATTATTTGTAGCAACATAGTTCTTTACTGACACCCATATTTTCCCAATCTGGTTTAATTCTGGATGGTAAGGGGGTAATCGTAGGACTACGTATGACCATGTTCCGCTAATAATTTCTCAATCATATAACTTTTATGTGTAGGTTTATGTAATTTTCTGGTACCATATAATTGGTTTTGTTTCATTCAACTTAATATAAATGTTTCTTACTGATAACCACTTTTGCATGTCTGCCTTTTCCAAACAAGTGTTGGATTCGGCTCAGTACAGACATTGTGATACCATGCATTATCGATGACCAAAACCGACTTTTTTGAAGATTTGCTAATAATTTTTCTTTCAGGCAATTCACATAATTTTAATGGTTTATTTCATCGTGGCAATAATCTGTCCCTTAAGTCCTGATTTAAACATCAGGAATGAATTTGGTACGAAACCTTTTCTACCTCCGGCATAAAGAATAATCAATGCTTGCTCTTTACTGACGGGGGATTTTAAAGAATTGTTGGTACCATCATCACAACATTTAGAACAGTATGGAAGCTATGCAAGTACGTTTCATCAGTGTACACAATATTTCAGCATTCGGCTTTATATTTTATCTTAAAAATTCAACACAATTTGCTATTTCTCTCTTCTCTATTAGAACGTGTGCCTATTGTCTTGACATTTTCTCTATTAAAAACCCATTTTATGTACCAATCGCCTAAAGGAATGTAATTTCTCAGTGAAATTAACACCCCCCTTCATTTTGTTCGACTTCGAATACAGCTTCCATTGTAGGTCTCTTTTATGGCAAAGTCACACTTGGGATTACTTCTTTATATTGATCGACAGATGACCTGGGGTAAGTTTAGTAATTTGTTTTTTTGGAGAAGTAAATTTTCTTCCGCCACTTTGTTGGGCTCCTCTAATAGTATTTAGGCCAACATCGGTTGCTTTAGTCACTCGTTCTTGCAAAACGACTGAGAAAAATTGCAATAGTCGCTTTAGATTCTTTCACGTCCTTGACTACGAATTAGTTTCTTACGGTTACCCATAATGCAGGCAGCTCTATATATAATTAAAATTTCCTTAAGAGACTACTTTACAAGTCAATATTTTATACTTGCATGTAACTTTGAAAACAGCAGTAGAGATGCACAATTTAGTCCTTGTAAATGGTTGAATAAAGGAACTCCAAAGAAAAACGCTACAAACTTAACCATATCACGGGCAACGTGTTTTGGTTTCGACGCCGCAGCCAATAATGAGATTTAGGAAGAGCCATGCCACAGGTCTAAACATTTTCAATTACAAGTGCACAAATGCCAGGCTTGACTTTTAAGTTGGTCGACATTTCTATTTGCATCATAACCTCAAAAGTTGTTTAATGACAATTATTGAAATTAGTTCTAATTGTAAGGGTCGGCATCTCCGATCCTTTTTGGTAATTATAATTAAAATATTATCAAGTGACCTTTGTAATATGTTATTTGGGTTGCCTGCTCCATTCTATCTGTTCGGCGGCCCGAGTATAGCAACATTTAACTTTTCTCAAATTTTTCTATTGCCTTAGACAAACTACGTAACTACCTAAACTGTTGTTTCTCAAGAAGAATTATACACAATAAATTAAGTTACTACTATTTAGAGCAGCTACTGAAATCTTACCGGTAGAAAATAAAAAAAGAACTAGAATAAATGAGAATGATGAATCAGACAGTAAACGAGAAAAAACGACTATATGAAAAAGATTTAAAGAAGACGAAGATTATAAAGCATACGTAACAACCAATAAATCATGCAGGTAAATGGAAATATCAACACTACAAAATATGGGAAAAAAACCTATTAACACATAAACGCAAATAAATTGAAAGTAAACGTTCAAATGAAGCTTGGAAATTGCTAAAATCATTATGTTAACGAAAATAACATACAATATAAAACATTTAATACCAAAAAATAACAGAGGAATAGATTAGGTCGCTTGCAAGGGAGATAAAAAATAAAAGATCCGCCAAGTTGTGTTTTCTATGTTTTACAGTGTTTTCCGATTGCTTTTCACCATGTATCAATTGTGTTTCACTATTTGTCAAATGGAATTCCCATTTGTCAATAATGACAAGTGTTGACAAGAGGCAAAATCATTTGAGATAAAGTGAAACACAACTGATACATGGGGAAAAGCAATCGGAAAACACTGTATTGTAAATTACATTCAAGTTCCAGCATCGCGCCATCCAGGGATTAGGCAATCTATGGCGTGCTTGATTCAAGGGCACCTAGCAAGTCTACGCACTCACTTCCAGGTAAAATGTTGGTATTCAACACGATAAGCTTTGCGTTCGGCTTTTGCAAACGCGAAAGAATGCGTTTACGCGTGCGAATGGCGCTCGGTATTGATGCAATCACGCGCGACCGTCTTTAAAGACATTTTGATCTTGGCATTTTTTAAAGCAAATCATCTCGTAATTTACATTTTCGTTTCAATATTGTTTTATGGTTTATTGTTTTTACATCGCACGCAAGATCGTTCTTGGAGCGAATCCTAATTTGCTTTGATTTTGTTCTTATTTTGAAGTCAATAGATTGCGTAAATTAATTGTTCTTTCGCATTGCTTGAAGTAGTTTCAATACGAGAACACTGTAGGAGCGATCAGCTTCTTGTTTTTGGTAAATAGTGATGTTCATAGCCACGCATTGAGGTATTAAAGAAGTTTTATGTTCACTAACTAACCCTACAAACAAAACAAACAAGTATTTATATATTGGGGCGTACGAGATGTCTTATTCACATTTAAATTAACTACGTGAGGGACTACACTCCACGTAGTGTTACAATTTTTGAAATTGGTCGGTGGAAAAGTGGTGCATAAGCTGGTAAAGGTATTCCTTTCCTCTTTTGCAATATTACCCTTGGACGGTTTAGCTTTAGGCAATCGTAAAGACCTGGCAGCTTCAATTCGAATAAAAATTGTTATATCTTTAGAAAGCGTTTTCAACGAAGAATCTACCGAAACGATAATCTCTTCCGTAGAAATGCTTTTTGGGAGCCAGCGAAAAATTCACATCATTGGAGAGTATGCAATTTTCACTAGAAAAGAGGGTGTACGATGAAATATTTTTAAACGTCTTAGAACCGCTCTTATAGAATATGAAATACCTCGGTAACTGATGTTATCCTACCTTAGAACGTCGAATAGTTCCTTATCTACACGACCTCTTCGCAAAACTGTTGTTTGTCCCGTATGCGTTCCTATACCATCCATCCGATTGCGATGAAACTTTGGTGGGTTGTTGTGCTCACGTCCGCGAAGGTTTCTTCTGAATTAGTACAAACATTTTTTTCGGTGTTTTTGCTATCGCCTCTCGGTAAACTATAGTTCTCTCGACAGGAATGGAATCCTTTCCGCATCGGTATGTAATAGACTATTATATTTGCGTAAGGGGGTCTGCGAACACAAGGTAGTAGTCCTCAGCTTAAAACGAGTTGCAGAGATCAGCCTCTGCCGCTGTCCCCCAGTATATCACAATACAAACATTTAAAACTACCCAACGATTTTTATTTATGGGTTTAGACCTACAAGGAAAATTATTCTTGGGTCTCGATAAGTAATTACTGAACCAGTGCAACAAGTTCAAGTGTAATTACACTTATTCACAACAAAAATTTTCGAATCAAGCTTACCAACTGCTAAATTATGTCTTGTCTTGTCCCACACAGATGTATTAAAAATTTTTAGGAAAAATTCATCTATTCAGGATTTTTGAACAAAATATCGCTATATATGTTTTGGCTGCTCCAACAAAATCAATTACGGTATGAACATCTGCTTAAAAAAGTTTAACATTACTTTTACTTCAATGACGCGAAGACATCTTACCGGTTTGTTATAACACAACGCAGTACTAAAACAAAGCAGAACAAAGCCTCTCAGGTGGGCGTCAGTTGGCTGTGAAAGAAGGGGTAATCTAAATAACCTGTAGCAATAATTGCTCTGACTAGCTTAACAGTCGAGACCAAGGCGGTTTGAGGTACTGAAATGTGCTTCTTTGCTACTTTATAATAAAGGCACGTTGGGAATGCTAATTAGTTATGTGCCACAAGGTTGTCCCGTTAAGCTTCAGGTCTTCGAGATGTCTTCAACCTTGAATAAATATTCACGGAGTCGCATGAAAATGGTGCAATAGCAATAGATATCTGTTGATTTACCTTTGTCTTTAGATATTAATTTAGCTATAAAAATACGTTCTGGATATCTGATTTACAACATAATATTAAAGATATAAGCTAACATTTAAAACGCTATAATGAGCACACCAAGTTACACTAAAATATCAGTAATAAGGCTATTCTTCCACATGTGACGTCGCGTAAATACAAGCTATGTAACGATTTACTTCAAACGTATCAGCAAGGGTCAATAAAGCATTCAAATTCCAAGCAATAAAATATGCAGCAGTTATGTAGATTTTGTTGCGATACTTTAAAACCATGGAGGAGGCAGTGTACATCAGTACGGTATATATGAAGCCGTAAAAAATGTATGCGCCGGCGCCAGGTCAGACAGAGAAAGAAAGAGAGAGAGAGAGAGAGAGAGAGAGAGAGATGATCATACATGCCAAGAGAGCACCCTGGGCGCGAGATGCAACAGAAAAGAACCGGCGGAATTGGAACGTAGCCAGGTACTATGGAGGAACCTCGCAGTGGTGCGAGATTTCATCAGACATAAAGTCGATCTTCGGGGCCGGCAGTAGAAACGATACGGTAGGAAAGCACGAAATCTCAAAAATTTATGTGCATAGCACCACTGGTAAATCCGAATAAATCGAGCGCCTTACGCCCGCTTATATTATGCTTGCAAATACCACACCCACGAGACCATATCAGCGTTATAACCTGCAGCAACCCTTACGCCGGCGAACTCCGCCATCGACGCCAAAACAGTGCGGCTTTACCAAAGTCGACCGAGGGCTGTGAGCTGGGAGCTCTCCGCCCCGACGGCGACACGTTGTCCCGGTGGTCAACACTCGAATGACGCATAGGGAGAAAAATGCAGCGGCTGAGTTCAATGCCAAATTCTAAAACTTCCAGCCGGACTACCCCTAAAAGGTCGAACGCTACAATGGTGTCATAATTAAAAATAATCTGCCCCTTCGTGAAGAGATTTTCACATAACTCAAACAGCTTTGCGTAGCGTAAAAGGCACACTACGAGATGCATAACTACACCAAAGCAAAAGCGGTACCGGCACAACCGGTCTTACACCTACAAATTGAAGCGAAACGACAGTGAAATAACTAAAACTACCCTTCCCTATGGAGATAAACTCACCCATTTCAATAACCTAATAAACTAGTTTCTGGGTTCGATTTACCCATACTTTATTACATCAATTCAAAGATTATTAAATAAAAAATATTAAAATTCGACAAAGTTAAAAGTTACCAAATGTATAATAAAAAATTCAAATAGACGAAAATGATATGTGAATATAAGATAACCTCTCAAATTATAGTTTCTCAGGCAAGAACACTCCACTAAACTGAGATAAATAAGAAATATAAAGGTCACATGCAAAAGCGAAACGGAAATTTTAACAATAACCCGTTAAAGTATTGTTGATTTGTGTAACTGGGGAATGACGTCATTACAGTAACTGAATTTAGGTGAGCTAACATATAGACAATATTCATGATTTTAATTCACAAGAAAGTTTTAAAATAATACATACAGGTGACAACTTTTAAAAATCATCTTAATACAGCAGCTCACCTAAGTAAAGTTACGTTTATCTTGGTCTTTCTTCTGACATAAATCCAGATAGAGAAACATATAAAAGTAGAAAAAGGTTCTGAAATAAATTATGTGACGTTATCTGACGATTGCAATAGCAGACAGTAAACATTGCTCACCGTATTTACAATTGGTTAAACTCGGTTGGACAATAATTTGAATAAGCTGAAAATATTTTTCCGTTATTCAAAATTTAATATCTATATACACTAAATGATATTTTATTTTGCTTCTACTTTCTGATGTAGAAGACAAGGCTCTCACAAATTTGACTATCCTTATGTTTCATACTGCTGCATATCGAAACTAAAACAGGACGAAGTCCTTCAAATGAATTGGTGTAAATTGAAACTTTTATAAATATAGACACGTTAATATAAACTTACTGAATTCGATTACTAATCCAGTTGTCTGTTCCACTACGAAAACTTACCTGAAACAGAATAAAAAAATTAGTATTGCATTAATCTAAAATCTAAACCATATATACATATTAAGTAAACATACACACCATTGCTAAGGATAATTTTTTTATATAGCCTTTCACCTTCTTAATATTTTCTGCTTGTGTCCCATTTTTGAAGCTTCAAAGGGAGTAAAATGGAGAACTTTTATTATATCTATCGTAAATACACCGTTTAAAATCTATACATTAGAATGCTATTTGTCTGTTGCAATAATCTTGTGACTCCAGTTTAATTATTATTCAAACTTATTCCTCTATATAGATTTAGTTTCTCTTACAAACAGCTTTCTGCAATAGGGTGAGTTAACACTACCACCGCTTCGGAGTACCATCGATGTGGATTACCACCGACTTGGAGTTCTTATAGACCTATACTTTGTCTCTGTCAGTAATGCAACAAATAGCATTAACAAAACATGAATAAAATATGTACCAAATAGTTATTCCTTATGTTTGGAATAATTTCTAAGTAAAGTTATACGCTCAAGTTTGAGATAAAATTGCAACCATCACAGAAACGTGCTCGGCGCGCGTGAGGAAATTTAAACATAAAGTGGACATGAAATGAACCGGTGTATTTCATTCAGATTTGAGCATCTTCATCCAATCGTTTGCAAGGTGGCAGTAGCTGCACGCTCCTCTCGGGAGACCTGCGTAAGTTGCAAAACAATCCAAAGTGAATGCATTTAACAGAGGAAATGCGTACTGCACAACACGGAAAATTACGACGTAAAGATCGGGGTAACCGATTAATAGTTTAAAAACTTAGCTGGGAGGGAATGAGAAGCTTTCACGAAGAGTCCGAAGAATCCTCGGCCGCGGGTTTCAGGGTCCGCGTTTCTTTTAAAATCGCGAACCAAAATGTGGAAATTAAACCTTTGACCAAACTGTATTCAACTAAAAATGAGCTGACCAGGCGCGGATGGGCCATAAGGCAAACCGGGCATTTTCCCGGGGCGCCGCGGACGTTTTCGACGCTTTTGGCGCCGCGCCGGTCACATCCGATAAAAAATAAATATAAAATAAATAAATTGAATTAATCAACGTATAACGAATCATGATACGATATACGAGCAGTCGGAGAAGGTGCATGTAAAGCTGAGACGCTCTTATATTTCCAGGAATACTGTCTTCTAATCTTGCACCAGCCCAGTCGACTACTGATACTGAACTGGAAATACGGGTTTATGCGGTTTCCGGTTTTATCACTGTTAGCCTAACTACTGTTATTTGTGCCTGTGATCTGAATTCTGTATATAGTTAACAGCGCCGGTTTGGTAATTTTTGATGATTTATTATTCTTGTCCAATTTGTTTTGTGTGATTTGGAAAGTTCTATCTCGAATAAACCGTAATCTTTTGACAAATTGGAAACTCGTGTATTTGACTGAACGAATATTTTTTTTCGTTTTCTAGAAAAGTTAAATGCTGTTAGTATTCTGTATTCACGAATAAACATGGAGTCAAAAAAAATGGGCGGCGCCGAGCGTGTGAGGCTGAAGCTCAAGCTGGATTTGGAAAAAGGCCCTGGAAGTTGTAAAAAGTTAGATCAATTTATGAACAAGGAGGATTCTACACCCCTTGATGTTCAAGAAACTACCAAAAGTACCGAAGTTCATAATCAAGATCAAACTACTGCATTTTCGCCAACCAAGCTTTCAAGCTTCTTGCCTATGAGTATCAAGAAAGACGTTTTAGAAAACATCGATCAAGACAACATCATCGATTGCGCAGCAAACCGCTCGAAGCTACTTAAAAATCAATTGTTATTTTAAATTTTTTTTCTAGAAAACATATTATTTTTATATTATCTTACCTACTCCAAAAATATTGTAATTTTAAAAATTTGTTATTTATCCCCAAAATAATTTTGAAAATTTGTGTTGTGTTATTTGATAAATATTTTTATATCAAACGATTTGTTTTTTTATATCATTTAATAATGGAATTTCAACTTTCCATTTTTATTATTTTCGATTGGGGGGTGGGAGGGGGGGGTCGCCAGACCTCTCTTGATGCCCGGTTGATATTTTTGTGCCCATCCGCGCCTGGAGCTGACTGTGCTCCAGACGCCCCTCAAATAAAAGCCGTATCTTAAATTGTGCACTTCTGAATCATTAAACCATTTTTCTAAATGATTTAACCAGTCATTTTGCGTTCGTACTTAACATAATGGTGCATTTTTCCTGCCACCTTGAACAAAAAAAATTGAATTGGAAATTACTTTACTAACACTCTATGTTGATTGCATTTTGTACATCAGTTTTGGAGAATCCCGAAAGTAATATAATTGACTAGATTTGTAGCCATGAGCTAATCATAAGTAATGTATGGCTTCCGTTCAAACTACATTTTGTTGGTTTAAAAGGCTAAGAGGATTTTTGTTCAAAATTAATTCGTAGTTTACTAGGTTATCATAATTTTTATTTCGTTATTGATCATATTATTTTAAAATTTTTAATATATTAAGTTAAACAGCCTCTGACTTTTATTGAATCGTCCAAATCCATAATATTTTACCATATCTTGATAACTCAACCGTAGTGTGCTTAACTAATAAAACCGCCTAAAAATTCGCTATCTAAAAAATACAAAAATTCAAAGATAGGTTTTTTACAATAATGACAAATTTTGATTTTTCTTTTCTTCGTGAAATTCTCTACGTTTATTTCTCATTCTGCGGGTAATTATACTAATAATACGGTAGTAGTTAGTATCAGTTGTGGGGAGACTGATGTCAGGCAAGTAGGCCTTCATAGACCCTCTTTGCCAAGCCCATGGATAAGGTCTAGGCATGCAGAGTGCCAGGTACCTTAATCCTACTTAGAATTTTGCCGAGTCTAAGGAGTTCCAACCCACGGCTTTACATTACTTCCGAATGATGGCATTCTGTAGAAGTTTTCATCAGCATTTTTTTATTTTTAAAAACCTCACCGGGATCGGGATCGAACTCTCGACCCTTAGATCAGTAGGCAGAATGCTTTAAGCACTAAGCTATGGATGCCGGCAATACGGCTTATAACTAAGTTATTGTTTTGCTGACATGTTTCTATACGATACATGACGAGATCTAACAGTGGGCGTATCCCTTTGGTTGTTAGAAGGACTTGTTTACACAGGTGGAAGTATTCATAAATTGGTGTGAAAAAAACTTAAAGGGACATCGCGGTACAGTTTTTCGTTTCTTGGATCCTCTTTCCGAATTTTTATTGAAGCGGTGAAGCTTACAGTTATTCCATAATTTTAAGAAATATGTGACAGACTACTCCGTCTTCTATGAAGCGGAATGTATTCATTCAAAATTAAGAATATATGAGTATAAAAAATTTATGAAAATTATGGAAATTATTAGTCAAGCCTCGACCTTCTCAAGGAAGACACTTACAGAGGCAACGACTCTTCCAATAAAAATATGGAAAGAGATGTAAATAGCCTATTTATACGCTTCTGATAGGTGTATGATAGCATTAACTGAGTGTATGGAGCAAGATTCTACAGGTCTAGTACGCATAACTAAAATTTGTGTACTGGGCCTTAAAGCCAAAAGCAAGGAGAAAAGTTAGTGGAGACATTGCTAAATTATTTGACATATCATAAGGGCGACGATAAGACGTTGTTATTTCACTCTAATAGTTATGAGTTGGGTAGCAAGAAAAATATTGTAAATAAACATTCTACAGGAATGCCTCTTTCAAAGACTTTTAAATTATTCGCATATGCTGACGATGCTCCTCTTGTTACTAAAACTTCAAACGACGTGGAGGAAATATACACAGCTATCAAAACAGCATCAAAATTATTTATGTGTGATAAGAGAAAACCAAGTAAAATTAGGTGTTTGCAAATTATCTGTAGATGACATCTTTGAAAAAAGTTGTGAAACGTGGTGTATGACACTAGCAGACCAACAACAGCTATGCAACGAGGACCACAAAGCTATATTTATTATTAATTTCAGAAGATGTCAGCTTTTCCAGTTTCGAAGCACTGCAATCGCCCAGATGGCGATAAAGCATAAAATTATAATCCCAGTGGGAGTCAAATCCTAAGGAGCAGCCGCTATCCATACATTCATAGGGCATCGTGTAAACAACAATTTAATTGTCCCGCAAGTGCTAAATCTTGCCGCAGGAGGCTCAAAATTGGCCTGAGACCTTAATTTTGCGTTAGTGGGCCGCAATATCCACACGTGGCTTCGGAATGAACTTGTAGCGATGGTTCTCAGATACTCAAATTGAAATGCGGCCTGTTAAGCCGCAATACAGTGATGTATTGGTTTCAAACGACATATAGAAAAATGGTAAAAGTTGCGTTACTTATCATTAGTTGTAAATGTATCAAATTTCAAATTTGCTTTTGAAATTCTAAATTGATGATGGTTATGAAAAATCATTTCTAACGTCTGTAAAAACACTCTAGCTTAAACTGAATAGCAGACGAAATAAAGCCTGATATAAAAAACAATACACCCAAATGTTGAATTTCAGTCACTTCTCCCCGTTCTACCCCCTTTGTAACCTTTAGAAAGCGCATCCCTAAGCCGCAGATCCGGAAGGTTTCTTACATATGAGAAGTAAGCAACGACCACCAAAAGAAGCTACTGTACGTATTTCTCCCAAGATGGTAAGAAAGTGGCAGGATTTAATTGGCCGATGGGTGTTAAGAATGCCCACTAGATATAACGATAATAAAGAAACTATTAATATAGCAATACATTTTTCAAATGCTTTAGACGGAACTAAGATATGGGCATTAAACACTAATACAGAAAAAAGGTTGGATATTTCGATGAACGCTGCGAAAATCTTATACTTAACATGTCACCAATGAAATGGTATTGCGAAGGATCGACAACGATACAGACACAGTAACAAGAAGAAGAAAAACTGCATATGCAGAACACGTATATTGGAATAACAACAAAACACAGGAAATACTTTACCATAGAGAGAAAGAAGTTTAGTGGTTTGCACCACTGAAACTGTTATGTGTTTTATTACTGTGGAATTAAGTTCAGTAAATACAACCGTTTGTGGAAAACCATAACATCCCTTTTATTTCTTTAGAACACACGAACAAAATACAACATATACAAATTCGTTAATATTAATTTAAAATACAAATACGAATTTGGGTAGCTTGGTTTTCGATATTGAATTAATTATTAATAAAAGACTTTGGAATCTGACCTCAGTCCTCGACTTTGCTCCAAGTCCGCACAAGTCGGAATATGCAGAAAACGTGATATTAAGTTAAGTGATATTACGTGAAGTGAACGAAGTGAACTGATGTTACGTAAAAGTACAAGTGTAGCACAAGAGGTTGAAATCGACTGTCGAAAAGGACTTTCATTTTTCGAGCGTTTACAACTGCGACCAGGCTTGACTTTTCCTTTTCGTCTGGTTTATTGTTATTTGGGAGAAAAAGGGTTTGTTGGCCGATATTCCTGCGTTTATGACATAACCCCGGCTGTGCTGGAAATTGCATCGTAAACGTTTAGACAAGTTAGTTTTGATTGTGCAACTCGACGACGCAAATCACATTTGACATTACGATGTTTCGTATTTCACGCGTACAATTGATACTTTCTCAAAACTGACACAACGCGAACTCAACTTATTTATTTACTGATTGAGCCCTGCACTTTACGTCACATTTTAGTTTATGGCCGTCTCTTGCACGACAGACGTTTTCAGGCTATTCATCACCGCTACGCTACAGACGGTACCTCCAGAAAAGGAGGATTTCTTTTCAAGGTCATCTATATTTATTCTTGTATGTTGATTTCCTTTAGAAACTGTCTGTTAATTATACGACAAAAATTCTAGAATAGTCAATTGAAATAACTGTAAACAAAGGCACTTACTTTATCAGGGTTACTAGTTATGCAAAATAGGAACAATAGAATTCATTTACATTTAATTAGAACGGTAAATTATGGAAGTTTACGGTAATTGAGATTAACGACAAGCTTATAAATTATGACCAATTAGTACTTGAAAAAGTGTTTTCCAGTGTTCTAGGTAATGCATTTCAAAATGTACTCGAATAACGATAAAATGTTAATTGATAGGAATCCTTCCCAATCTTTCATTGGCAGCCTTCCTGAATCGGAATTACCCTTAATTCCATCTAGGAATTCAGAACTTTTCCTGTTCTGGTGGGTATTCGTTTAAAGACATAGAGCTCTTCCATTGTTATTACTACCGTATCTGAATATAAAGATATTAATGTAAGTTTTGTGGTCGGCACTTCTTCAAAAATTACATCTCGATGCGTCCAATGTCATATCCATATTGCTCTTAATC
Source organism: Agriotes lineatus (assembly GCA_940337035.1). Lineage (NCBI taxonomy): Eukaryota > Metazoa > Arthropoda > Insecta > Coleoptera > Elateridae > Agriotes > Agriotes lineatus. Next base: position 100,899 of record CALNHX010000979.1, on the reverse strand, counting down.
ATATATTGACTAAATTTGTGTATTGTTTAGGATTAGCTAGGTTGATCTCCTGAAGAGCAATATTCTTGGGTTAGGTTAGTTCAGTGTAAAAATACACAAAGAACAAGAAGTTGAGGCTTTATTGAGCTGTCGTGACAATTTCAGGTACTTGGCTAGGGGCAACTGCGCAAAGGATTTGCGTGTATGATGTGAGCGCTATTGTTCCGTGAATATAGCGGTTTGGGAAGCCAATTTCAGCAAATTACGATTACTGTTAAAATTCAGCCTACCAATCTGAAATTCCGATTGCTGTCTCGTTTGGGTGACCAGAAATTTCATCTCGACTCCCGCATTAAATATATTTAAAGCAACCCGTTATTTACCGTCTCGCAAATAACTTGCAAAGCAACGCTCATCGCCAACACATCCCTGGAGCGTCTATAGATGAGCTCGTAGCTCATTTTCGAACTACCGTCTATTCTTCCCAACGAAACCCTGTGAAAACCTTCGTTTAGATCGCGTGGCTGCTCGTAGCCAATCTTGAAGCTCGTCCGTGATCGGGATACCGTCAATTGGAAATATGTCATACGCACTAGGCTAAGATTTTGTAGGCGTAAGTTACCGCCAATTTATAAAAAGTTTTTTAATAAGTAACTTGCTTGTCGTGAAATAAGTTTTAGGGCGTGTCCGCGTTAGAAGTGCGATAATGCCTTCAGCGATTTGCGCCAGTTTATCAATATTGCTTTCCCCTATCGGAACTTAACACAGGCGAACTATTTGCTACAAATTTACTTACCGCGCGACGTGACGCCACGAGCGGGTATAACTCTTACGAATCGTTTTGTTAGGTACCTTTCCTTATTGGCGCCATAACTACAAGGCTGACCCGCTTCAATGTATTTTAATTAATGTTATCCTAATAGAGTTCTTAAATTTACTGTATGATTTTCATTTGTAAAGCGCAGTGCAGTGCATATTTTAAAGTCAGGTATACTATTTCATAGACCACAGCACAAGGTAGGTATAAGTATCTGAACTGAGGACGTTCTCATAGTCGAGAAGGTTTTCCTGGAAGAATGTCGCCATTACATAACCGGCAGCCTAAAGTCTAGATGGCGCCCTACACAGTAACAATAATTTGTTCCCATACCCACTAATTTGATTATTGCATGAGACTGGCCCTGTTTTCAGTTTATTCCCTGACACGCCACTGAACTACTAAATCCCTTCCAGGCCTGTTGTAGGTTGTCTGTTGAGTTGGTTACCCTAGTAACAATATGCTACACATCGCGGTAAAACTCATGGTTTTATATATTTTCCAATGAGTGGCCTATTTCCTTTTGCTGTTGTGAAGCGTTGATCGTGCGATTGTGGGCACACCAGAAATAAAACAATGCAAACTAAACAAATATGCAAAAAGTATTTGTAAAGAAGGAAGGAAGAAGGCACCCTGCATATTTAACACATATGAACATTCTTAGAACAATAAAAAAACTTTGAAATACAGTCAAGCTTAACACAATGCATTTTTCAACAATTAAAGTTCTTGTTACCCATAAATGTCCTGAACAGAAAGAATGGATAGCGACAGGTCACAAATTTTCTACGGGTAACTAGCGTGAACCTAATGGCGATAATCGGAAGAATTTTTGACAGGCTGAAAAGGTAGATAGTGGGACAATGCAGGGTGTTCCCTTGAACGAATCCAACCATAAGTAGGTACAACATTCCGCGAATCTAAAAAACTAGATACTCGAAATTTCAGATACATTCACTGCGTTTTGGAAAGCTCGATATATCAGATAGTCGTCACAATTTGCCTAATTGGCACGATAAGGGGATTCACAAACAGCAATATTAACGGAACAAATAACACATCTCACGTAATCTCTTTGCTCAGTTATATCTCGCCAACTACTGATACCAATAATGCGTGGATTCAAAAGCTAGTGGCTGCGGAAGTTTTTAACGCACATAATAAGTTAAAGGTTTAAAAATTTTATTTTATGTTATTCACTATTTATCGAGTTTAGATCAGATGTTTTTAAAATTTTTAATTAGAGAAGTAACTTTCTCTAAAATACGAAGTTGCTTCCTAGGTTGGCTTGTTTTAAAGATAGGCCAGATGACAAGTGTGTCTAATGCCCCACTACAATTTTTTATTTCAAGTTAAGACAGCAATCTGTAAACGACGTCAGTTAGGAACTCCACAAATTTATATTTTTACACATTAAGCAGTTATCTGCATTCCTTCTCTTGATTGCTACAGTAAAGAATAGTGTCATAGTCAATCAATACAAATGAGAGACACGTTATACTTGAAAAATAATTGCGTCAATGAAAAGGAAAGAGTGTGACTAGTCATTTTAACATAGTTTATTCTGCATTTACAGCTGTATCACTATCGTTAGTCGTCATATATAACTGTCCTACTCCAATTAGTTACGTAAACGCACTATTGTAACACGTTATCGCATCAAACCTGTAAGATAAAACATTAGGCCGGGTCATTGTTGCCTGTTTAAAAGGAGAACATCGAATATTGTTATTGTATCAAAGCCAGTTGTGACCAAAAAGCTATAAATCGATCAAAGTACGAGTCAGTTAAGTTGTATCACTTCGCGACGTTCTTTCCAACTTCTAATACTTTTCATGCAGTTTAGAAATCCAGAGATCAAGCAAAGGAAGTCCAGGAAATTAAATTCGAGACACAAACGGGCGTCAAATAAAATGTCAAGGTGAAACAGGGCACGTGCGGCATGGTGGCACGGTAGACAAAAGCGGTAATTTCAAATTTGCTCGAAAGCTGCGCCCTGAGTGGATAGAATCCCATGTTTCGGCCTGATTTTCCGTAATGGTCGCAGTAGACAATTAGTATTCAATTAAAGGAGGAACCAAGGGCAAACACGAGCAGCCCCACAGGCAATGGAAGATTGATGACTCACTTTCTTGCAGACTTTACTCTTCTGTCATCGATCACGCACGCATAAATGAACATTAATTTTTGAACTGACGGTTCGCAGATATCTAATTCCAAAGGAGAGGTTATCTGAGGAAGATGTCTAGTAATTCTTTTCTTTTTCTAAGTCTTATTCTCGTTTACTACATAACGGATAAGCCCACTAGTATTTAACAAAGATAAAAAAAAGTTAAATAACAACTGGTTCGTATGCTCTAACAGCTGCTATTATTATAATGGGTAATCGGCAATTTGTTTGACATTCAATCCCTGAAAACTAAACCCCAGAATGGCCTTTGTAAAATATTTCATGTGACATAGAGCAGATAAAGGCATAAGACCTATCTCTAGGGTTTAAAATTGAGTTTCGTTTTGATGGTTTTTCACCAGTATGAAATTTGTGATTTCTGCACTTTTTCTGTTAAGAGTACATTACCTCTCTACAAAAATAAAACTAATTAAAAATTACTATTAATACAATTTAATCAAACATTTTCATCAATAATAATGCTTCTAGAGTTAACTATGGCCATGTTACTCGTATTTACAAAAATGTAAGGATAAATGCGTGTTCGCGTAATTACATTAAAACTTCTTATTTAAATACTAACTACAAAAATAAATCTTAGGAATAAATCAGTTGGAAATATATTTTCGCAAAATGCAAATTGATAAACTTTCACCTAACATTCGACGTGCCGAAATTAAACTAAGAAAGTTGGTCGAAGGGCGGACTTTCCTTAATTTCCTTGACTTTATTGAATACATTTCTGACGGTTTTATCAACTTTTACACGCAATTTCGCAGTTAAAAATCGTTTGTGATAATCACTGTTACTTTCTCTTTTACGAAATTGAGTCAATATTAACAAAGTACTGCAAATCAAAAATTAGATAATCGTGTTATCGTTAGTAAGCAACGTTACAGTAAATTTTAATACCTCAAAAATAGTGCGCTTGAGACGGTTCTAAAATGTTACCAATTATTATTTAGAGAAACTAATTAGAGTTTAGGAAGAAAAGCGAAATTAATTTGTTAAACTTTTTATCCTAGTAACAAAAAGTGTCAAATGTCGGAACAAATATTAACCGCATTTTTCATCCCCGCAATTGAGCTCGTTTATTTCAATGCTTTATAGTGCAATTAATTATGGACGTGGAGCACGAATCGATTTCGCTGCACCCGCACAGCTGAAATTTCAGGCATTATTTTACGACGGCAATTTCCTTTACTGCCGGAATTATGATTTATGAACCGTGCAAGACCGTCCGCGTGCACTTTTTGGTTAATTGAGTCGATTATAATGCGCTGTAGGAAACTTCTAAACTTATTTGAAAGGATGTAAGAACAAAGGTTGTTTCTTTCGAAGTTGTCAATATTTATAAATTGTTTAAAGCGATATCGCAGTTACTTAAAGTGTCAATACAAAAATTCAATAAACGGCATCGTGTGCTTCGCAGCTTTTAAGCGCAAAGATTTCGATAGCAATTATTTGTGTTAGTAGCTAATAAAACACGCAACTGACGAGGTCAAGTACCCAAAAAAAATGTGAAAAACAAGAAGCATGCGGGATTCCGAAGAAACTTCTGTACATGCGATCTGAGAGTTTCAATCGAAAACACATTTGCGTGAATTCTTGATTTATGCTTGGATTTTTTTGACTTCCAAAAGGCTTTTCACTCTTTTAAAGACTAGCTAAAGGGGCGAAAGAGTTGGTAGCTACTCCACCCTTACAAGCTGTCCATGTTTCAAGCGCTATTAGTCTAATACGTTGTGATAATTGACAAGGTTGACCTTTCTACTGTTGTTCAAAAATATACTACAAATGAAACAGAGAGAGTGTGAAAACGAGTTGGCAGCTTGTCATCAACCCTTACATGCTATCATTATTTTCGTAGGTGTTAGTGGAAGACGTTGTGATACTTGGGCAAACTTGACCTTTATACTGTTGTCCAAAAATGACTAAAGCAAGGTAACGAAAGAGATAGTTGGTAGCTTGTCATTAAGCTTTACAAGCTGTTCATGTTTTGATCGGTATTAATCAATACCTCCTGATATTTGGGCAAACTTGACCGTTTTGCTGATGTCGAAAAATGGACGAAAGCGGTCTAAAGCAAGCTAGCGAGAGAGAAAGTTGCTAGCTTGTCATAAATCTTTAGAAGCTGTTCATCTCCTGATCGTTGTTAGTGGAATATCCTGTGATACTTAGGAAAACTTGACCTTTTTATGTTGCCCAAAAATGGACGATAATGGTTAAACGAAGAAAAGGACAGTTGGTAGCCTGTAATTAACCCTAAGATAGATCCCATAACAATACGTAACCAAGAGGGAGGTTTTATAGGCCATCTAGAAACCCCTGAAAAGTAATAAAAGCGCGGGATCTGACGGTGTAGTAATAGCACTAATACAAATGAGAGCAACAGACCTTCTACATCACTTAGAAACTATATTTAATCTTTGCTTTGATACAGGAAATATACCCAAAATATGGAAAATGCCAATGTGGTGTTAATATACAAACATGGGGACAAATGAACTTTGAAGAATTACAGACCGATTTCGTTGTTGCAACAGATATATAAACTTTTAACGAAGGTTATAACAAACCGAATTCAAAAGCGTGTGGACGATTTTTAAACACCCGATCCAGCAACATTCTGACAGGGGTACAGTACTATAGATCACAATCACACAATACGACAAGTGATGGAAAAGGCCCATGAATATAATCAGCCACTATATTTAGCCTACATCGACATTCAAAAGACTTTCGACACTGCAAAGTACTGGACAATAATCAATTCACTGAAAAAATGTAGAATTGATTGTGGATACATACAACTAATACAGCATATATATAGAAATGCAACCCTTAATGCCCAGATCTTTGAAAAAAAATCTAGTTGTGGTAACAGTAAGATTAGATAAAAGAATAGTATATCTCCCAAATTTTTGAGAAATTTATTAGAAAACGTCTTTAAAACCCTAAATTGGGATAAATTGAGAGTTAACATCAATGGAGAACACCTGTCTAATTTACGCTTTGTCGATGATACCATATTATTTACAGATAACAATTATGAAAGACATAAAAAGAACGATATTAGAACTCGAGAAAACAAAGCAAACGATGAACTAAAAATGAACATCGATAAGACAAACATTATGTCAAATAAAGAAGATGAAACACCGATCGAGATTGAGGAAAAGCGAATAGAGGTGGTTAATGAATATATCTATTTAGGGCAAAAACTGACATTTGCAAGTGATCCCCAAGCAGCAGGAGTCGAAAGAAAGATCAAACTAGCATGAACGGTATATGGAAGACCGAGGAACGTGTTCAAGACATCAACATATCGTCAATACTTAAAAGCCAAGGTATATAGCCAGTGTGTCGTCCCAACTCTAACTCATGCCTCAGAGACTTGGTTCATCACGGAAACCAGTATAAGAAAGATCAAAGTAACGCAGAGGGACAGGAAAACACACGACTGAATAAGAAGTATGACAAAAGTCGAAAAGCTTAAAATTGTAGTAGGCGGAACATCTAATGGGAAGACAAAACAACAAATGGAGTAGGAAAGTGACCGAGTGGAGGCCAAGAACCGGAAGAAGTGACCGTGGCCGTCCGATAAGCGTAAGATAGGGCGCAAACGTATTTGCTTCACCCCCCTGCTGTTTAGCCAGACAGTTGGACACATGTTCGTGCAGCTGTACATTTTACGGAACGCCTTAGCGTCCTGTCCGTGCGTCTCCCCGCTTGTATTAGTTAACGTTTCTTCTTTTCTCGTGGCAGTTGACCTTACGTAGCCAAGCGTAATGGTTCTGTGGAAACGGACTCCGCGGCTGCGGCCGTTGGAGCCCACTGTTGAGGATTCCAGGTCTATTTACCGAGCAGTGCGGTGGTGCACCAAGTGTGGAAAACGTGGTGTTAACCTGTAGGGGAAGGTCATCGTACGTTTCGGTCTAGCATAAATGGAATCATTCGGTTTGTTGTTGTTGTTGTTGAATCGTGTCATTGCATAAGTTATGCACAAACCGTTGTTATGGATTTTAAAAAGAAATCGGCTCCAAGACATTGCTTATCTAAAGTTCTGTATGCTGTCGTCATCATGTTGTGAGTACCCTTCCCCTGGGACACCTTTCTGATCCCAAATTTCCCGCATTTTGCCATTCCTGGCTGACGATGTTGCCCCTTTGAGAATCTGCCGCAGCGTTATTGAACAATGGCTTTTTAACTGGACATCAACACCAAGTTTGTCGTTTAACCACCAGGTACTGTCCAATTAGTTGTAGTGTAGTGACCTTAGAATCTAGAGTGTAGTGTGCCCTTCCACAGTGCGCGAAGGGACGCCAAATCCGTAATCAAAAGCTGTAATTTTATATTAGGCGCTTGCGTCTGAAATTGTGACACGTTGTAACGCGCCTTCGACGTTGCTTGGCCGTATGGATTATATTCATTGTTCATCGCGTTTGCTTGTTACCTTAATTTAAGGAATTATTATTTGAGGTGTACTTGTACACTCAGTTTGTTATTTGAATCAATAGACCGATATTCTAAGTTATCTTTGTTTCTTTATGAATTATGCATGCGTCCTGTGTTGTGTTTTCTCTAGCTGTAAAAATCAATGTAAGGTGAAGCGACGGGAGCTGTTTAACCGCTGAAGATGTTGCCCAGGAGCGCTGACGTGATTGTAAGCCCTGGAGTTCTGGCTTATACAGGGTCTTGCGTAAATATTGTCCCCACCCCAATTCAAGCCCGTGGTGTCTTAATACCACTTCATTTTTACTTATCTCGAGTATGATCACCTCTATTGCAATGGTATTTCGCCTTAATTAACAACGTGATCAGATAGAACCACCCCCATCTCCCTGAGTGTAGTTGGGCAACTATTTTGTTACGCAACTGTTGAGGCGTGATTAGGTTGAATTATTCTAGCCAACATTTTTGACGCGCAGTGTACCGAGTGCCATTGTCGTAAAAGTCGATTTTTGCTATAATAAACTGGCTTTTGTCATAATATCGGTTTTAGCGTCTAACAGGGTTTTTATTTGTTTTCTATTTATTCCTTTTGTAATTCAAAATTCTCTCAAATCAGGCGTTTTCATGTGATCTGCAGGCTATTTGTAAGTCTCGATGCCCATTGTATGTGCATACAATTGTAGTTATCGCCGGCGCCGGCTATAAATGTATTACCAAGAGTTTTGAAGAAATACTCAAACTGTGCTTTCTTATTGTTGTGCTTAGGTGGACAGTTATTGGGCCAAATAATCTTCTAAAATAATGATAATTGCCTGTAGGTAGTGGTACTTATATTTCTCGATTTCGTGATGATTAGTGTTCACTATGATCGCGCTACCTCCATGCGCCATTTCATCAGGATGTTTGGTATAATACGTGGTATAATTTAGTATTTCAAAATGACTTTTTGCAGTGAAATGTTTTTCCGAAATTGACAATGTGTCAATTTTATATTGTTGCAAAAAGCTAGGTTTTTCACCAGCGACTGTCGAACTAAAAATGACAAATTATAAACCAGCGCGGTAAAAGTAGAATCGGCTGTTTACTTTTAGCAGATGTGCTAAAAGCAAACAGCTGATTTTAAAATTAGTTATTTTAAACTGAAATTGAGGTGATAAAGTTATTCTAGTTAGTTACTTCGTTAGAGGTAAAGTGCTTTTTAAATAATTAAAGGATTATGTAATGAATAAAGTAAAATGTGAGCTATTATAATATCCTTTAATAACTAACTTTGGCAACTATCGGCTGCAGAAATCGTTATTATAACTGTTAAGAATGTAGACCTCTGTTAAATCGATATTTAGCGATTAATAACAGTAAATTTAAGGTGGTAGAAAAAATATTGTATGCAAACTCGTGTTAAAAGTGTTATTGCACTCGACATATGAAACTCAGCCTACGGCTTCGTTTCATAATTTCCAAGACTCGTGCACTAAACATTCACTTTTAGTACTTGTATCATAATTATATATTACCTTTGTGCATGCTGGCACAAGCCGTTGGAGTACCATAGTGTTAGTTAAGAGCGACATTGTTAATAGGTTTCCACCATTTCGGTTAATTCTGTCATGACATTGTTTTGTGGATGCATACTCATACTCGGTTGTATTATGTTATCTATATTTTACTATTTCTGTTCTCTTATCCGGTCTTTTGTGCAAATGATACACTGGCTTGGCTAAACTGCTTTGGATTTATTTTTCCCTCTGGAGAAAATTTCATTTGCTACAGTTGTTTGTGCACTATGCAGGCTCGATAATTTTCTGGGTGGTTGTCACCGCAATTTACATAATTAACGTTATTATCTTTAGTTTTTCTACAGCATGCACTAGTAAGATGGGATTCCGCACATTTTACGCAGCCCGGCATTCCATAACAAAAATTGTTGGTGTAATTACATTTCTGACATCTGCTACATTGAGGGATTTCTCTTTTAGCACGTAGTGCCTCAAATTGTATTACCGAGTTCATGAGGAGTTGAAGCTTGTATATTTCTTTGTTGTTTTCATTTGTCTTTGAAAAAAGGTCCCGGGTGGTGTAGCTTGAACAAGCGTCCACCTTCGATCAGCAGAGTTAATCAACGCTCTCTCTGGTCAGAACTTGGAAGGGAGTTCCACGGCTGCTTCTCCCGGCACCTCGTGGTACGGCTACCATGGAAAAAAGTTGGTCCCGGTTGTCATAATAAAATCATGACAGTCGTTAGTGGGGTTGGAAGTCTCCATAAAATGTACAGTGACGCCTATAATAAATTGGCCGAACGGCTGTTGGCGGAATGCGGAAAAAAATAATAAATAATAATAAAAATGTAAAATATGGTTAATGGTGGTTTTTGTTTTATATTATTTGATATTCCATATATTTGTTAGGGCGTGTAATTTTGATAACAACTCTTGCTTTAATGTTTGTTTGTGGGTGCAGTCCTTTCAGTACTACATGGAAATTCCTCTCGACTTTCGGTTTATACGTGTAAGAGTCTGTGTTTCTGTCCGTTAAGGCATTTATTATAGTTATTGTATTTTAACTTCCTCGCTGTCAGTCGCTTTTGTGATATAATAGTTTTTAACTAGATCTTTTAGTAAGTCAGTAAGCGGCTTCCAATTTTTTACTCCCGCTACGAAGATTGCAGGAGGTTTTCGTCCGTTTGCATTTTCAGTTTCTGCTTTGTTCTCTATGTCTAGTCTTCATATTTATTTATGGTTGAAATGGGGGCGTTTAACTAATATTCACCAAGCTTTGTTTGTCTCTTCTACCGAATATTTTCTTATGTTGTTTCTTACTTCTTTCCATTGTTCTGAGTTTGACTGCGATGCATTTTATTGCGAGCATTCTTGGCTTTGATTTGGTTTTACGCGTTAGCCATTTGGTTGTTAGTTTATATATTTTTAATTTTGGGTTTTGTGTACCTTAAATATTTATTTAAAATTGATAAGCACTAGTCACCAACTGGCATTTTCACTGTAATATGTGTAATATATCTGTAAAATGTATCGGAGGTAAACTTGATATCATCCACGTAAAGTCAAAAACACGTCCTGGCGCTTCGAAATTCATATGGGAAATGAAAACCTAATTCTTATAAAGATAATATGGTAGATGCTAACTTCTCTCAACCTTCTCAAATCTATAACTTTGTTTCTCCAATTTGTTGTTTCAAGATTCTTCATGTCTTGCAATACCTCGTCCCACAATAGCTTCTTTGATCTGTCTTTGTGTATTCCTTTCAACACGGTGCATTTGGCTATTGCTCTTATTGCCCAGCTTTGCGGTGACTATGAAATGTGGACCATTTACCATAGCCTTGGTGCAGTGATCACTCTTACGACATATTCCCCTTGAATTTCCTGTAAGTCCTCATCGTTCATCTTAGGTATAAGTTCATTGTCGCTTACTTTCAACAGTCCTAGTATTGTTCTAAGTATTCTTATTTGTCATAGTCTTAAGTTATTGTTCACCTTCTCTTTTCGTAGTGCATGCGTTTCTGGCACATCTTTAGCATTCAACGATCTCTTTCCAGGCGTCTCTGTCTTAAGCAAGTTCTTATTGCTTCTGCACACTTCTGTTAATAAGTTGTTTATTAGTCCCTCTATCTGGTTGACGTCTGTATATCCAGAATTCGCAAGCATGTGTTCCCTTTCTGGGTGCTAGTTTCCCTTGCGTAGAGTGTATATTTTCTTGTCAACATTTATAGCCAGTTTGTATTTGAATACTTATTGATTGTTAATTATACTTAAACGTTGTAATCTGACATAGCTGAACGGGCGAGTGTAGCCCGGTGCTTGCATGGTTTAAATTTGTATGAGTTTAGCGACCCATTGGGATCCTTCAGGGGCTTTCGCGCGGATTTTTAACTTAAACATCTTCCGCGGGGGACAATTCATTAGCCATCGGGCCTTGCCTCAAGCTACACGTAAGTAAATAGTTTCGAATACATTGTTCGAAATCGCCTAGGGCGAATTAAATAGAAGCGCCTAATACGCAACTCAGAAATTCGCAGGTCTCGAAGATTTCCCACATTTCTTCATACCCGAAATGTGTGGAGCTGAAGCGATAAGTGTTCACTACAGCTATGTGAAAAATGCGCGCTTTGTATGTGAGTTGCTTCGGCTTTTCATGCATCGCAGATAGGGCCGGCTTCAGACATGATCGGTTTCAAGTAGTTTAACGTTCGCGTTTCTAAAGAGAGATATTTTGGAGAGCTATTTTAATATTGTTTTATTTACGTTTAAATCTGTTTCTACGTCAGATATCAGTCTCTTATAGTATTCTTATTTTATATTTGTGCTTAAGAATGGCCATTCATTTTTTTTAAGTTTTAATCCTATTTTCGCGGGTTTTCTTAGTGATTTTCTATATGTTTTAAAGCCCATCTATTTGTGTAAACAGATTGTATTTTTTGTGCATATGTTTGAAGTTTGTTTCAGCCCGAGAACGCTCCAGATACATACCAGAATCCCGTTCTTTGGAAAATAGTGATCATTCGTAGCCTCAAATGGGTATTTAAAGGGTTTCATGTATACCGAGCTATCAGGGTAAGCACGCAAGGCAAATAATTATCACAATACTAAGGCGTACGAAAGGTTTTATTTAAGCTTAACGTCCCGAGGTAGGCAACCGAAATCTTTCAATTTCTTTCTTTTTAACACTTATTATCGTGATGTTTTCCGGACTTTTTCCACTGTCTAGGGTGTAAATCACACAACGTTTCGAGAGTTTTGATCTACTCCCGTCTTCAGGTGTTCTTGGTTAGTCCTGAGAAGGACTGATATTATATGTTTTTATACGTAAATTTGTGCCTCCCCCGGGGTTTGAACCCTAGACAGTGGAAAAAGTCCGAAAAACATATGATAATAGACCACTGCCAAAAAATGACATTCAGAGAACAACTTATTATCGTGTATGTTTCATGCAGTGGCTTTTAGGTCATCCTGATAATATTTTCAGGTAATCCCAGTATTGCGATATCTTCCAGTAGTTTTTTTCCTGTTAACTTTATCAAATTGCCTATAATGACTTAATTGTGTTTAAGTAATCGTCGTTGGCTGAGTGTAATTAAAATTGCATGTGTAACCTTTAGAATCTCCTGTCTTCAAATTTATTATTACTACTCCGTTTCTCAATTCTCCGGTTCAAGAAATATTACTGTCTACAAGTATTATCAACGATAAGTTGTTATAACTATAATTCCTGTAATTTAAAAAAGTTTTGGTCTTAATTATGTGAGAATGGCTACGGTAATGCCACTTATTTTAAATATATAAGTATACGTTTTCCATCTTATTGGTTGTATTCAATGCAGTAATGATATATAAAGCTAGAGTGACATAGAAAAAGTACAGAATATTAGTGTATGGATTCATTACTTATTCAACATGTGTTGATTATCTGAGTTGTTTGTTTAATAAAGACTAGATAGAAGATAATGATAAGCCTAAACTATATTTTTGGTTGTAAAATAATGTGGAACGGGGGCTTCTGTATACAGTACAGAATAGAAACGATTGTTAGACATCATATACTTGAGACAATAAAATATTTAACATGCCCCTTCAAAATCAGAAGTTTTCAAATAGTTGGAATAACCTTATCCAAGCTCATTTGAATCATTGGTGCCACATTTTCAATAGGATGTGCAACTATACAGGGAGTCCTAAAAAGAATGGAACACCGATTAGTCATAGATTTCTTGAATCATAATAAATCGATTAAACCTAATATACCTTAGTACAAAGTCCCTTCAGTACGAGGTTATAGGGCCTTGAAGTTCATTTCTTTATTTTTTATTTTTTTTGTTAATTTCCACAAATGTAAAGATATCGATTTGAATTTTGGTATACATACTTAGGTATATTAGGTTCAATCGATTTATTATAACATAAGGAATCTATGACTAATAGGTGTCCCATTCTTTTTGGGACACCCTGTATACATTCAGGATATGTACAGTTCACGCTGCTTCCGAGTTTCCAGTTTCTATAATTTTTGATCGTGGCATGTTTTTTTTATCAAGACCTCTTCCTCTTCCCTTCATAACTAAGTTTACTTCTTGTCTCCCACTTAACTATATCTTCCCCTCTTCTGATTTTATGTCGGTTTCCATTTCAGTGCTTTTCTACGCCACCTAATCACTTCCATATGGTTAGTATGTGTAAGTAATATCAACTGTCTTCGTCTATAATTACCCCATAATTCCTTGCATTGTGTTGTTGTACACCTTTCCATCCTTGATTTTCGGCAGCTTCTGCGCCTACGGTTTATTTCTATTGCAAACAATGTACCTGCGTTTCATCTACTCATATCCCCCGCCTCCGCTCCATAAATTGACACACTTTCCACTATTGTTGAATATGATTACCCATTTTTAGTGGCGTGCCGCGTTCCTTCAACAGCCCTGAGTTTAATGCCATAATTGCTTACTTTGCTTTGCTGTTTCAATTTTTATTAAATCGAACTCCTACATATTTTCTACGTGGCATACCATTGGTATGGTCGTTGCTTAATAATTAAACTTACTGTTCTTCGTTGCCTATGAGTAGATATTCGGAGTTTTTCATGTTGATATTTAGCCCAGCTTGTTGGTATTCGTTCTTTAGTTTCTTTATCATCCTCGTCTTCTAAGATACCGACTTGGTGATCAGCTCAATGAACATAATACCATTTCTTACTCTTAGTCCTAGGCTTATACACTTTTAAGAAGCTGTTTGGCAGTACCAGTAAGAGAAACTAAAGGTAAAATATTAAGGGCAGTGCGATGTCGATTCGACTCCTAAAGTCCTTTCAATAATTTTAGATTCTAATTAACTGTCTTCCCTTTTTATGATTTTCAAAACAAGCTCCAGAACAAACTTTTTGCTTAATATTTCATAGCATTAATTCTAAACCAACCGCTAGTGGGAAGTACTGAATTAGGAATTATGTCAGCTAGCAAGCTGGGAACTTTCACAGTTTTAATAACTTTCGGAGTTTCGGAAAGTGTTGCGGCCTCGCTAAGATTTATGAGCGCTGAGTACATATTATAATACACTCGCTCGAATATTCTAGCATCAATACCCACACCAACAAATGTACACCATTCTTGTATATTTAAGGGATTATCCCTGATTTCGGTTTCACTTTGACGACCTCCATCTGGATTTAAGTTTCTCATTAATATCATGAATTTTAGCTGCTACTGCAAAATATTTGCATAAACATCAAGCACACAAGCTCAGACGCTTTTGTGTTTTAGTAAACATCACAGTCTGTAATTCCCAGGAGACAAAATATATCATCCCACAACAAGCTAGGGACCGAGTTTCACCTACGGCTTTGATATTAAAAACTTGGTGATCAAATTCTTGACCTTATAAGACCAACGATAGCATGCTGTGATTAGTTATAAATACAACTTGTCACGTGTCTTTATGAAGAATAGTAGTTGCAACCGAATAGCAACATTTATTATTTTATATTTCTATAACGAATCATTTATTTCAATCTGAACTGAATAAATGGCCTTCTTGCAAGTGATGGGCCTCCATTTAATTATTTGAAACGAACAAAACTGTCATAAATATCTGCCACTGAAACACAATATTACATTACTTTCAATATTTCTCAAGCAAATAACAAAAACTGAAAGTTTCGTTGATACCCTTGTCCGTTGGGTTTCGTTTGAAATCTACTCGAAAGTGGAAAAATATGACCTTTAGAAATGTGTTTGAAACAGTTCTAACGTCAAACTGAATTATTTATTTTTACTAGAGTATCACCTAGAAGATTTTTTTAAATACTTAGAAATGAATTGCAACCCTGAAGCAGTACCTCTGTATTAGGTGAAGCTGCTACTACTCACTTGTGTGATTAGGTTAGATTTCCAAAATTGCTTATAAATGTGTCAATATAAGCATCTCAGGCAAATCGATATCGTAAACTGCCAGTGGATTTTGAATACACGCGTTAGAGGGGGCAGCCCAATTCATCTCATGGAGCTACTTCTCGCGGAATTTTTCTAGTCCAGGGAAACAGAGCAGTAGCCCGAGACAATCGAGTACAAAGCTGCCTTAATTTTCTCAATGAATGGTCAACGTGTGAGGAAGCCTTACCGTGCCAAATTTAGAGAAATTACGAGGATTTTCGGATATTCAACTTTCCAAAACGTAGGATAAGCATGTGAAATTTCGAATCCCACCTCGTTCTCAGTTTCGCAGAATATTACATCCACCAATAGTGGATGCGCCTACAGGAAAACTCCGAATTGGCCCGCAATATAACGTTTGGCTACCAACCTATAAAGAAATGCTCAACATCATGTACGGCAATCTATCGTTTCGCAACCATCCTACATCCCGGCGGCGTTCTAGAGAAGCATTTCGCTATTAGTGTGTGAATTCACACTAGTTGCTGATAGAATTAAAGTTTGTTTTACCCGCGGATACCCTTGAAGTTCATTTGCAAGCCCGCCTTCATCGTTCAACTTTAGGCGGCGCCTCATGGTTGGATACTTTAAAGGGAACACCCTTTATTGTTCTGCTATGTCTTGTATAAATAGCAACGTACGTCAATCTATCGTTTTGCAAGCCTCCTACATCATGTTGATTCAGCTAATTTCTTGCGAACAATCTTTAAACAACCGCCACCCATTCGTTATCGTTAGGCGTAGAACCATGCAAACTTCGCCATCGATATTCTGGAAAACTGTTAATTTGCTCCCATGTTCGAGCCGGCAAATGTAGCTCAAATTTTGCGGTCCACAAGAATCATAACGAAACGATGGCAAGCAAAATGGATACATATGAATAGGCCCTTAGTATTCTAGAAACCAGAGAGATCCTAAATGCAGGTATTATCCCTATTTGTTTAACGTATTATTGCTCATTTTGTTTATACAATAGTTAAACCTCATATTTTTAAAATATTTTGTGTACCGACCACTTAGCAGGCATAACTTTTAAGTGGATTCCGGTCTGGGTGTGCTAATAACTATTTGGAGCCGGTGTCAAAGTTATTTTCCTTAGTTTGTATTTTACGCCTTGACGTCACGGGTTTTAGTTAATAAGAACGGAAGGAATAATCATGCCTCCCGTTTGCCTCTTTCTCTCTTTTTTTGTCAAAATAAACGTATCACACATCCCTTGGGCCAAAAACAACAAACAAAAATCGGACTTGTTCGCCGAGCATTTGGCAGACATCTTCACACCTAATGAAACACAAGCTAATAATACTCTGACCATTTTTTTAAATCTAAGAACAGAAAATATTACCCCTGTCACTCCAAATGAGGTAGCTAAGGAAATAAAAATAAACCTAAATTCAAAGAACGCGCCAGGATACGACTTGATCACTGGAGAAATCTTGAAGCAGCTGCCTAGAAAAGGCTTAGTCATGCTCACTTACCTCTTCAACACAGCCCTAAGGCTCCAATATGTTCCTGCCAGCTGGAAGGTTGCAGAAGTGATTATGCTACCTAAACCAGGTAAGCCGCCTAACGATGTTATGTCCTACAGGCCTATCACCCTGTTGCCAATTGTGTCGAAATTATTCGAAAAACTGCTTCTCAAAAGACCCAAACCACTTATAGAAAATGATAACTTGATACCAAACTATCAATTTGGCTTCCGATCAAAACATTCAACAATAGATCAGGTGAGCCGTATTACGGATGTAATAGAATGCGCACTGGAAGAAAAACGAATCTGTTCTGCAGTATTCCTAGATGTGGCCCAGGCCTTCGACAAGGTCTGGCACGAAGGTTTGACACATAAACTTAACAAAATACTCCCAAATGAATATGTAAAAATACTAATATCCTACATCTCAGACAGACTCTTCAGGACCAAACAAGAAGATGAATACTCGGAACTAAAAGAGATAAAGGCGGGAGTGTCTCAGGGCAGCGTCCTGTATCTACTATATACTTGCGATATGCCAAATTTGGAAGGAACCACAGTTGCTACGTTTGGAGATGACACCGCACTTCTGGCAGTGGACACAGACCAAGACTTAGCCATTGAGAGACTACAAGCAGCCAGCAATACAATACTTGACTGTACTAAACAATGGAGAATTAAGCTGAATGAGCTAAAATCTACTCACATTAACGTTACAAATAGAAGATTAAACGCTCCGCCATCTTTAGATATAAATGGTACCATCGTGCCCTACGCGAACAATGCTAAGTACCTAGGCATGACACTAGATGCCTAACTTAGGTGGAAGAAGAAGAGAACAAGACTAAAGTACGGACAACTCTATTGGCTAATTGGAAGAAAATCCAAGCTGTCAATACATAATAAGATCCTAATCTACAATCAGATTCTAAAACCAGTATGGCTATACGGTATACAACTATGGGGTTGCACCAAAGACAGCAATATAAAAAGCATACAGACTCTCCAGAACAAGGTACTACGCAACATAGTAGCTGCACCTTGGTATATACGCAACGCTGATTTACACCGAGATCTAAACATCCCTATGGTCAATGAAGAGATCAAAAGGTATGCTGGCAAACACGAGGCCAGACTACACCTTCATGAAAACATTGAAGCTCTTCAGCTGCTGGATAGACAACATATCGTCCGCAGACTGAAAAGGACCAAACCCTTCGAGCTCGTGTAAAGTGACTGTGTAAGAGCAGAGCATAGTGCGCTAGTGTGAGAGTGCAAATAATAGTCAGGAAAATCTACAGCACATCATTGGATGAACTCTAGTTGATAAGTATTTAGTTTTAAGATTTATCCGACGTAAATTAAGGGTTGGTCTTGCAGACCAGTTTTAATAGTGTAAGCACCATAGGTGTTAATAAACAAAAAAAATACATCACACGTATGACTGAAAATGGGGAAGCTAGTTTCATTTAATGGCGACATGGTGATTACGCTTTGACGATTATTTATAAAATATGGTTAATGCAAATAATATGTCTAAAGGATAAATATCCCATGTATGGGGACATTTTCATCCTGGACATGCTGTTAACTAAAGGCAGAAAACTTCCTGTTGTTCCTGAAAAAAAGTCGCTCATTCAATTACGTACTCGTACTTTGCCTGTTGTTAGCATGCGAATATTTCGAATGTACTGCCACAGCCGACTTGTGCTCCGAACGCTAATATTGTGGTCCGTGGGGATGTGGCTGAAACTTCCCCTGAGCCCTTTTCAGCCTCCACAACAATCGCGAAATCATTTTGTAAACATCCAGCAGGTAGAACAATGGGAAATGAGTTACACCCACCCGATAATTAATCTCCTCTCGTTCTACCATTTATCAACGCCCTGGCGGCGCAGTTTACAACTAAATTATTACGCCGTTACGCGACGATGAAATATTGCCAGTAAAAAGCAAAAACTATTAACGCCAGCAGCTCATACACCGCCATTGCAGCAATTTGCGATGGCAGGATCAGCATAAAATTGAAGTTTTCGTAGTTCACAATACGCTAGCCTGTCGGGAGCGCTCGTAAAGCTTTCTGGGCTTAATAAATTTTTCATGGCTCTGTAGTTATGCGGCGGCCCAACACACATTAAAAGCTTTCGTCAATTAGCACATTACACCTCTTGCTTTCGGGATGCAGCTGGCCCCCGGGGCTGCTGCCCTGAATGCTGAGCTTTTTTGCTGCCCCGTGGGGAGTAGGTAGCACAGAAATTGTCTAAAGCATAACCGAGTAAATACTGAAGCTAAGGCATACAGATGTCACTAATATAATAATTTACTAAAACTGCAAAGTTTGTATCCGCATTTTTAATTAACTCGTAAACTGGATTTTATTAGTACTTTCACCGAAAGGGTCCTGAAATACTGACCCCTCGTAATTACCCAACAGCTTGATTAAGTAATTAAATTGATTGTTTAATTACCTTTTCATGCTATATTTAAAACAGAGTATCATAGCATCAATAATAAATTATTTGATTACCTACAGGCCACAAGAATCCCAGACTAGGGTTATGGGTTGCTTGCCATTTCGAATGTTCGCTCGTATACGACCGTGACAAATTTTGTTGACATCTTCGTTCAGGGGTGCTGGACTTTGCAACTCCCAACGGGTAGTGAAACTTTTTGGCTATTCGACTTCTGGCCAATATAAGAAAAAACCGGGTACGATGTGCAAAATTTTGAGTCTCGACGCTACGTATCAATGAGTTAATTGAACTTTTTGCTTCGAACCGTTGGATCCAGCGTGACTGTTATCTCGCTAAATGTCCCGTATTCTGCATACAGTAGTAATTGGTCGACTCTTTCTCTTCCTCACATCACAGCAGCGAATTCTTCTGTACTGGCCAAAAAGGAACCACCAATTTCGCTTCGGCAGACGGAGCTTTGGATTCCACTACGCCTTCCGTACATTTACAAAATTTGGTGGTCGTGGATTGCATCACGTTATGTGATTTTGCATCTCATCGTGTGACATTACGCCATAGAATTTCCTGTAATTAGAGCTAGCTGAGACAGATCTCAGAAATCAAATAGGATACGACCAATGTACAGGTCGTGACAACCAGCTGAAGCTCTCACTTGCGCAGATCCAGGAAAGAGTCGGAGTGGGTTAGAAAGGGAAGCACGTACTAGCGGGACACTCAAGTAGAAAAGCAATTATTGAAAAACACCGCCTTTCTGTTGTACCCGTTGGCGTTGTTCTTGGAATAAACAAAACATTGCAGGTGTGCAGCTTACTTGCTAAAGCGGAATCTCGCAAATACAAAATGCAAGTAAAATCAGAAAATTATTTAGCTGATTCATTCGGTAAATCCTCTGAGAATAATAACACAGCGGTCATTATGGTTTTCGAAGTAGATTTCTGGCAAGATAAGATAAGCTGCTTTGAATAGGGTGATTATATTTGCTGCACTGACAGCTTTAAATTTATGAAGTTGTGTACATTGCATAAAATAATAAAATTGGAGCTAAAATAAATTCTGGTTAAAATTTTTCATGTGGTTATCAACTCCATTACGCAATTATAACTTAAAGTAACAGTCACGCAAATAATTAACAAAAACAACAGACACAATAACAACAATAAGGAGAACAAAGTAACAGAGACAATAACAAATATAACAAGAGCAAAATAACAGAGACAGTAACAATAACAACGAGAACAAAGCAACGGAGACAATAAGAAAAACAAATCAAGAGACGTAAGAACGAAAATAACAAGAACAAAGCAAAAAACGATAAACATCAAAAGCGCCCACTTTTTGCAAGAGTGTACCGATGTTCACTCGAACACAATATTGTCAGAACTGAATTCTCCCCACCAACTCGGCTTGAGACTACTGCGCAACCAATTCTGAGAGCTTCAGCGAGTTGTCATAACCTGTAGCAGCTCTTTACTTTGATATTATGGAGTTCCTTGATTGTGAAACGTTGTATACGCAATAAGAATTTCGGTAGCTAAAGGAAAATCCCTTATCCTGTTAGGAGGCTAGCCATAACATATTCAGGCCTAACTAGCAAGGGGCGCTCACAAATTTATTCCAGCTTTGGTCAATCACCATATTTTTACGTGTGGCGGGAAAGCATAACTATTAAAGTGCCCCTCCGCCCTTACTAACCTATTGACGTACCCTTACTTCTTGTTACTGTCTCTTAACTCAGTTTCAGACACACAGTAACACCAAACGGAAGCTCAAGTAACCAAAGAGACTACTTCTTTATTGAAATGGAACGCATATAGAGAAGCGGACAGCCATAGCCATTATCACTTTGTTATTAGTTATTTGAAACAAAGATATAGAGAAGAGGAAAGCGCCTTAATGATAACCTCGGTTTTATGCATTTTGAGCACGAAATGACTAAAAAATTACGAGTTACGCCCCAAGAAAGGAATACTGAAAAAAATTATACTCAAATAGAGAAGTTATACTGGAGAAGCCAAAAAAAAGGACATCCTGCTAATTAGTTTCACAAGAAGTGCAGGCAAAAGCCACCGAAAAAAAAATAATTTATTTGAGAAGATGAATGAGATTGCTACAAATTGCCAAGCTGATAGTGGCTCCAGGCAACTCAGATTGCCAAAGGTATAAATTTTTACACTCAAGTTTTGTAACACAGTGAACACACACAGAATATCTTTATAAGCGTATAATTTGGTTAACAATTAATACATAAAACTAAATTGAATTCATAATGACAAAATGAAATGTAATAATGTTTATAATCAAAATAAATCTGGTACTCTTCAGTCAACGTAACGGTCTGCTGTCTCCAGGTGATGTTAGCAACTTTCGGAACACCCTCAGTTCAAAGTAGGTTTTGTGTCCAGTGCGTCCATTTGACCTACTAATATAAAACTGCACAGCTTAGTCGGGACCGCAAACAATGCGGCAGTACATAAATTCGATTTATTAACTTTCAAGCGGGTGAAATTGAAGGCAGAATTACAATTAATAAAGTTTGTACCTGTTGTTGTTTGTGCATCGGATTTCCCACGTGTACGAAATGTGCGATATCTTCAGGCCGTTGCGGCGAGGTTATTTTGTTTACATTTACTGAAAACTTCGGGAACTCTTGAAGGTATTGCGGCGTGCAGGTAACCGATTGTATTTGAATTAATGCCGGGCTTCACGGGCTGCTGCCGCTCGTTCCAATGCGGCCTTTCGCTATAGGTAAATGGGACCTGGGGGAATTCTTTATGGGAGCGTTGTCGATGAGTCTTTGGCGACCATCCTGACAATCGCGTGTAGGTGCTGGTTAACGAACCGGAGCGTCGTCGATGAGCCTTTAGTAGCCCTCCTGACGACGAGTCTAGGTGCATGTTAACGGACAGGAGTGGTGTCGATGAGCCTTTGATGGCCCTCTAACGAGCGGGTCTTGGTGCTGGTTAGCGGGCAGGAGCGTCGTCGATGAGCTTCTGATGGCCCCCGAACGAGTGAGTCTAGGTGCGGATTAACTGCTATGGAAGTCGCTCAAAAAACATGCAGGCCCTCTTGAGTAGAATTAGGTGAGGAGAAAGGTTCACCAAAAATTCTGTCATACAATGGCTTCGGTTCCTCTTTATATAGCCCTAGCTGGCGTAATTAGCGGCTCAATCCAGTTGATTGGAGTAGAAGATTTTTCCTTGGAATGCGCAGCGGTGTAACTGCGACGCTCCGCGGTGACGTCACTTATCGCTGTTCGCGCGGCCAAAGATGCAGCGCTCAGATCTCTAACGTGCTTCAAGCCATGGGAGAATACTTGAATTAATTTTTAATTCCAAAATCGCGGTATAGCTGGGCGAAACGTTACAGGAATAATATTCCACAGAATAAATCAGAAAAGAACATAAAAGGGCATGAAGAACTCTTAAAAAGCATGTAGAGGAAACAAACGAAAACAGTTAAAAAATAAATTGTCTAAAATTGAAGAAGCCTATAGAAACAAAGAAATTAAAAATGTTTCTAAGGAATTAAAGAAAAGCAAATAAGAATTCTCTAGTATTTCAAATCTAAGGTGATAAAAGAGAGAAACTGAGCAGACCCACAGTATGAACCAAAAGGAATATGTACTGGTTTAGGCATCAACACCAGAAGGAAACTAATATGCCTGCAGATACTCTAAAGCAAGGCGTAAAACACTACTATTAAGAGTAGGAAAACTAGTGGTAGAGGCGTGGGAGAAGATAGAATGCTCAAGGAATATATCAACACAATAGTTTCAAAGATGAACTTGACTTGGCTAGCCTGAGTGTGTGAAGAATAGCATTTCGTTATACAGCCGATTTGTACATATACACTGAATTTATTTTAATGCGCAATGTGGGATTCGCCACGTCATGTGTAAATGCGTTTATTTTAAAATGCAATATATGAACCGTACTTTTAGCGAAAAAGAAGCATCACAAATAACAACAGGTAATGTAACATGTAATAACCCACATACTTGCTGTAAACTGAAGTCTTTCTACCATTTGATCAACGGAATTCCTTCCTCCGTAGAATATATTATGTTTTTTCATACTCAGTAACGTTTCCATGCAGCATTTTAAAATAAACGCATTTACACATTGCGCGTTATAATAAACTATTTGTATGTATTTCATTACTATTTGTTCGCAGAGTTTAAGGACTAGTTTTATCAACATGAGTAAAAATTTCAGCGCCCGCCAAGTGGAGATAGCTTTTCTGCGCTCGGCGAGAAAAGTTGGTCCGTTCGCAGGCACTAATAGGCGCCCAGTAACTTAATTTTTCACACGCCATCAGTCAAAAAGTAACATTTCTATGTATCCCAGGAAAGTACAGTCGAAGTCCTGCAAAGGGTATAATTAGGCGCGCCGGAGCCAGAAAGTCAGCAAAGGAAGAATCTACGTCATTAATTGACGCAACTGTAAAATCATCGTCGTGGAGAGCTACTACTAAAGCTTGCAGTCGCGGCAGTATGCAAGCGGTATTCGCTAGTCATTACTACAGGTGAGTGCTTTAATACCTTAATTGGGCATGCAAGAATAGTCAGCAAAAAAGTCAAGTGGGTAATAGCCTGGCAAGGAGTGTTTACTCGTACTTTTTTGTGTTCGATGCGGCGTTGAAGACTCATAATTACAATTTGGTCCACAGTGCAGTAATTATCGTTAATTTGTACTCCTCAAATTGTGTTACAAACTTTTGGCAAGAATTCTTAGGAAGGGCTTAACGTACTTAATTACCAAATAGAGTAAGTAGGTGAGTACTAAGGAGGCGTCGAAAAATGAACATTACGTCTTCATTATGAAACAACAACAGCATAATACATATGAGCAAAATTTAAGTGCGCACCTGTTATTTATAGATTTAAAATAAGCGCAGGACTCTATAAAACGAGAAATGCTGATGGGCGCAGTGACAAAACGCTACGCACCCTTAGGAAGACACTTATAACAATAGAAAGAGGTGCATCAGTCAATTTTACAGTGCAAATGACTGAGAGACCCGATACCCACAACGCATAACAGACATACCTCTATTGTGCGGACGAATTACGATTTAAGCGTATGGCACAAACTACAACGGCTTAGTGCAATTTAATTTCTGGATAGTATTTAGCGAGTTGGTCCCAATCTAACTATATCAATATCCCTTACGGTTTTCCAAATACCAAGGGCGATTTCCAACATTGGATAACTTTGCCCACTGATACAATCTGTGGATAATAAAATATTCAATTTTATTTAGACGGTGACATCCTTATCTTTAAATATAATATGAGAGGATAACACAGAAATCAACGTAATTGCTTAATTAAGCTATCGGGCTTTCATCAATTGTTCATATTCATTTATTTATAATCAGTACGTGTATACGAATGTTTTAACATATACATCGTTTTTCACTCATACATCGATGTAATTATGCCAGTTTGCATGGTTTTTACTTTTAGTAATCTGCTCACAATACTTAACAGGTAGGTTTACGTTTCAAATCTTCTACATAAATTTGTTGTTTTTGGCATTATGTCATTTTCTGAAATGTCTTTCCAAATTTTACCTGTTTTCATTGCCTTCCTTCAGTTGTTTATAGATACATATAATTTTCATGTTTGCATTCTCGTTTTTCATTTCAGAGTTTTAGCTCAATTTACTCTTTCCCCAGTAATATATTGAGCTTCCCAAAACGCAGCCTACGCACTTCAGCCTCCGAGTCCCGTCTCGGTTTTAAGTTTCACAGAATTTCACATCAACGTCCGGTCGGATACCGTCCCGCTATCTACCGTTTCTCAATCAGCCCTTGAAGTAACGCTCGACGTCCTGTGCATCAATATATCGATTAGTAACAATCCTGCTTCTAGCGCTATTCTGCAAAGCATCTAGTTGTCAGCGTGTGGATTCGCGCTAATTGCTCGTAGAATTAATATTTGTTCCAACCGTAGATACATTTGAAGCTATTTATTGCAGTCCCATATGCGAGTCCACCTTTATTACTCAACATTTGGTGGCAACCTAACCATTACCCGCTCAACATTTTGCGAAACGCTAGGGGCCTGTGATTTCTTTCGCATCTTGTCGATGATTGAGTTACTGCACAAGCTACAACATGTTGTATTACATGTATTACATGTCTGATTTGCTGTCAATTTGATGTATGTCATATGTAACTAAGAAAAATCGACATTTTGTATGTATTTGTAAAAGTAAGACTGTAGTTGTGAAACAAGTTTGGAGGATATCCTCGTTAGAAGTGCAGTAACGCCTTAAGCGCTCTGTATCACTGTATTTTAGTTTCCTCTTGGAATGTCTTTTGAACGCATGTGAAGATTTTGCTTATCGCACGATGTGACGTCACGAGAAGCAGGTAGGATTCTTAGGATTTGCTTTGGTTACTTTTCTTTCTTGCGGTATTTTTCTTAATCATCATTATCGTCGGTCGTAACCTTCTAAGGATCGCGCTCTCCATTCGTTTCAATCTCCTACAGTGGTTGTTGCGTCTCGGGAGGAACGTTCAGTGATACATTGTACTTGATCGGTACAACGAGTTGGAGAACGCCCTCTGCCTTTGCATCACTCAGCGTTCCCGAATACGTACTACAGCTTTTTCAAGGTTTTTGCTTGGACGCCTTATGATTTATGCAATCAGATGGAAGATAGTCTACATCGATTTTGTCAAATTTTAGTTAATCAGCTTGTTGCTGTTTTGTCATGTTTATTCTGCAAAGAATAGTTGTTTCACAGTTTCCATCATTTCTTATATATCCTAAGCATAAGATTTCAGTAATACCTTCATATGGACTTATGCACATATGCACCTGTTAGTGCCAATTTATTTGTGCATTCAACTATCCTTATTTTAATCTCTCTCGCTTTCTAGTTCAATATTGAACATAAGCCTCCTCCAAATATTTCCATTGTTCCTTATTTTATTGATGTCATCCACCCAACGCATCTGAGGCCTTTAGGTCTTCCGTCTTCCATACCAAGGTAGCTATCGATTAATGATGTCGTTGCATCTACAATCTTGAATTAGACTTCGTTGTGACCCGCCCACTTTTGCCACTTTTGTTTTTGCTCTTAAGAATAGGAATTTATTGTAATAGAGTTCTTAAATTTATTGGTTATTGCGTTTTGTAAAGTGCAGTGCAGTTGCAGTAGTTGGAATAAATAAGCTATTTCAGAAATCGCCAAACCACGTAGGTTCCAAATTTCGACCCTGTACACAATTTCCTATCGCCGACAAAGGTGTCCTGGTGTCACCCCCAAGGCCAACTGTGGTTTCTAACCAACCAAAGGAAGCGCTAAAGTAACAAGAATTATCCTCGTATTCTCCAAGGCACAATTGCTGGACTATCGCGAGCGAGTCCCCTTTTATTCAATTACAATCCCCTTTCTCTCACTGAGCAGCCGGGCCTCTTATTACACGCCATAAATAGTAATTTTCCGGTAAAGTGCATTGTTACATAATTTGTGATCTTCTGTGGAATATTATTTTATTCTCTTTTCCAATTTAATCTATTCTTTCCGGTATTTGTATTTTTAGCTCTCTGTCATTTTATTGTGTTTCTTCTAGTATTCTTATTTTCTTCTATTTTGACATTCTTCTGTTGATGCGATTGAAATTCGTTATATCTAGAAAGTAGTTTTGCTTGCAGTCAATTAATTAGGACAAACATTTTTGCTTTGCTGATGAAGTTATTAGAAGAAAACTTTGAGTTTAATGTTTTGTACTATTGTAACAATTTTATAATATTGTACTTACATTCACCAGATTTCAGTTTCTTGTTACTCCAAGAGACACTTTCTCTCGTTTTCGATTAATTAATTGAATAAATAGCTATTTGCACTAATAAAGGCCACAAAATTGAAAGTTCCAAATACTTCTCTCGTTGGGAATTTTTAACAGCCGGGGAGACATTACAATGAATCTGCTTTAGTTTGACACGTGTAAACATTTATGCTGAACTTGAGAATTTATATGCTAGCAAGATTGCAGGAACCACGGAAAACCAAAGTGGCTGTCATAAATGATCCTGAATTAGTGGCGCAAGAGCAAACAAACGCCTTTGAAATTGCCAGCAAAGGTTAGATGTTACAGAAGCAACCATTAAGGTGTTTTAATGTTTTAAAACGGCAACAAAAAAAGTAATTTAAAATTTCAAATGCAATTTCAAAGTTCCCTTTTTGGCAGCACTAGCGCATACCGAAATCTAAAAACAAAGCCGTTTGTACTTTCAGGTATATTATATTTAATTAGTGTCGTTATATAACAATTCCACTACATTACTAATTGGAGCCCTCTATACAAGGTGGTGAAAAACAAGAGTATTATAGCATTACTGTGCTCATGATGAAGATTCTTACAAATCGTTTTCAAATACTCAGTATCATTCTCTTACGATCGGTAAAATAAACTGTAAATCTTTTGCAGAAATGTTACAACGCCGTTTAAGTAATAATACCATGTATTGGGCTGTTGCTATGTGATATGGATAAAGTGCAATATATTTTTTTCTAATGTTGCAAGATCTAACGTTAACATTCCCTTTGTATTTGTTTTACAAAAAGCAACTTTAAATATTTTGCATATAACTTATTTTGAATACAGGGTAATTAATGATATATCTTAGAATAATGAAAGCTTAAAAAATGTTACTTATTTTTACCTCAAATATAACAAATTTAGCATTAGCTGCTAGATTTGAAAGGCAACAACTTTGTAGTTAAACCGAATATTTTTAAATAATATTTAAATTTGTAGTTAGTTAGTGAAGGCATACAGCGTAGCACGTAGATAATGTGCTAGTTTTTCACAGCCCTGTATGTATTATGGTGATGTGAACTACTCCTCGAATTCTTTTCTATTTATTATGAATTAATAATAAATTTTATTTATTTGATTGCTGATTTGCATATAAATTATTTCTTACGGGAATACGTAGCAAGTTTTCCAATAGCACAAATTATACGAGACCCTTGTTTTACACTCAGGGTTATAATTGCCTACACACACAAGTAGTAGTTCGTGGGTTCATGGGTGTAAACGATAATAAATTATTTGAGACTAAAAAAATCTTGTTTTATTCCGAACCTATTCAAATACCCATTTTCTTCAGATTAATTATCATAGTAGAGCTCAAATATTACAATAAATACGCTAGCTAAAAAATAAACACCAGAACAAAATATTTCGCTAACCAGTTTTCCTCGCCACTGTCGAAACCTCTCTGACAACTGCAACTGCACGATGCTGCGTCCTAAATATCTCCAAGATGGCTGCTAGCTTTGCCCCCAAAACACCACAGTTCTTTCGAAGTAATTGTATTGTTACACCCAAAAGGAATAAATCAAGAACAAATTCAAATCGAAACACCGTTTACGAATGACTGCTATTTATTTTCAAGGAAGTAAACGTTTTAAAACGATTTACATACATCAGATCAAAACACAGATCTTAACCACAAAATGCACGACAATAACGTGCGCCGCGTAGCAACGGAGAAATTTTAAGAAGTATTTGCTTTCTCGGCGCTCTACTCTTTTGTAGCTGCCAAAAAACAGAAAGTAGATAAATGCTTAATTCTAGGCGTTTAATTGGCTGAAACTGACGTCACCTTAAAAATAACTTCAAATCAATTTTAAACAAATGCTAATTGCTAATTATTAAAATGCTTATCCCTCTTCAGCGTATTTCAATGCACATTTCCCAAATCTCACGTATGGATCTGCGCCGGCCTTGTGAAAGACAGTTATTATCATTTTTCGTGCTTCGCCCGACACATAACCCAGGCGTGATTCCTGAAAGGTAGATCCACAGCCCTACTGCACGTGTGTCAATGTTATCTACATGAGGAAATTGAATTAACGAACCACATTGGTCAACGTGATATGTGTACCTTGCCATCTCGTATGAAGTCGCGGAGCCCCCACTTCTAGTGGATAAAGGCCCTAATATGCCCTAATAGCAAGCACCTCCTCCAACTGTGTCATTTTTTAATAAATTTCACAGGCTTCTCTGAAGCTTGTTTGGATTTAATATATGGCTAGCAACAACTGTAATATCACTGGCTACCACGCTACCACCTGCGGTAGTCGTTAACTCCTAACAAGAAAACTCTTTTTCAGTCTCGACGGACAAGGCTAGCCATCTACCCGGCCTAAGGGTAAAGAGGGCTCATAGAACCATTTTGTGATTAAAACAGGCCACTAGTCTATAAAAAGAGGAAGAAGAAGAAGAAGAAAGTTTAGATTTTAAAACGCACTTTGAAAAGAACACTGAGTAGCACAGAAACCTGTCCAAAATATTTTATTCTGTACCAACTAATACTAACATGATGCCCTATACGTTTACTGGACCTTTGTATAGCTAAGAATGGGGTCTCTAGGCAAATGTTGACCTGGTTTTATTGAAACATAACCCTACATTTTGTCGGCAGACATGAAAGAACCTCGAATTTACTTGGTTCTGTGTAAAATGTACCTTACATGCGTGCTTAACTTAATTAAACTATGAGTTATATGGCTACTATACACAAAAATCGCCTATATTGAACTTTTGGAACAAACATATGCCTTAAATGTGACTATTTAACCAGTCCATAAATATTACGGCAAGGAAATCTGTTTGTGCCAGCAATTTTTCTTGTGCAAGAAAAGCTTTGTAAGTTATTAATTACATGCTTTCATTAAATCTCCACTGCACATACAAACATCACAGCAGTATATACAGCGTGTTCCCAATTGAGTTTAACATGACGTGTGTGACATGTTTACCCTAAAACTTATTTTGCCCATAATTTCAATTCAACTGAAATCAAATACTCCTCGAGAATTCAACGATAACTTTTCAGGTTCGTGTAAAGTATTACAATTCTTCAAAATATCGTAACATTTTATTAAGCGGAGTAGCTGAAAATATTCTGAAGTACTAGCATGTAAAGCTTGTAAAAGATTGATTATGTTAGAGAAAGCACACTAAGCATATGAAAATAGTAAATTACGCATTTCCAATTTACTATACTGCAGTATTTTCAATTAAATAATTTTTTCAAACTTTACATCCAAGTTGCTGAGAACATTCTCAGCAACTTTTCTTAATAACCTTTTGCAATATCTTTGATAATTATACTTACTTTACATGAAACCCAAAAAGTTATTTCTGTATTCTCAAGGTCTATCTGATTCAACTGAATTGAAATTATGGGCAAAATAAGTTTTAAGCTGAGCACCCATTATGAAAATACAATTCCAATTATTTTTGTCGCCATACGTATGTTAAACTCAATTGTGGCACACGCTGTATATTGTAATGATACTAAACTATGTCCTACAAATTTTATTAATTAGAAATTTATGGCAACTATCCCAGCACATATTGATTGCTATTTAATGTGAATTAAATAATTCAAACATTAAGTCTTCGATAAAATAAATTGTATATATAATATTCATGAAGAATGTAAATTAGGTAATGTGACTTAGGATGTTTATATGAAATAATTGAGTTGTTGCTTTGGAGGTATCTTTAAATGATAGATACATTTATTATTTTCCCAAAAGGAAAAAACGATTGTACTTCCCAAATTGGGGAAAATAAATTACCATTTTTTTCAGAAAAGTGTTAATTTATCATCTGATTGTATGAATACATGCGTGACGGAAGCGCCGCATTTAAATAAAAGTCAAAAACGGTAAATAAATTCATAAAATACATAATACGTGATACACAAGAAAAGCTTCTGGCGCACGGTGGTCACCCAAAGATAGTGCTTAAGTGCGGAAGAATCTACGAGGCATCTCGAATGGTAAAATCTTGAGGATACCACACAGAAGGAGCGGGCAACCCATTTAAACGGCTAGAGCTCCGGGTTTGCCAACGTAGAGAAGGTCCATAGACTACTAGGTCATCGGGTTATGTTGAGCCTGAAGTTCCACTTCAACGAGAACAACCATCACATCCCGCCCCAGCTGTGCTCTGAGAGCCATGTGAACGAGAAAGAATCTACGTAAAGGTAGTCAACCTTGTTGAAAAAGTAATCCAAGTTACTATTCATATTAAGCTACGCAACTGTACATGTACCTGAAAATTATTGCTAAAAGATAGTAAAGTGTTTCGCCGAAGTTGGATTATGAAAACTGCGTCTAATTTAGAATAGACAAAGTGAAGATCTGCATTATCGACACGCCATATTTAAATGTCAAATTTAAATTTTAAAATAAGATTAAAGAAGAATAATTTATGAATGACCCTACCTGATATAACAGTCAACTGTATCTAAAATAAAGTAAGCTGAGTTATCCAGAAAACGTAATATAATTGAGCGGTACATAATTTAGGCACACCAAAGACATTCATCGTTATAAAAGAAATTTGGTAATAGTATGGGATAATTATTACAAGAGCTCAAACATAAATTATTATATAAATAAATATTGTCAAGGTGATTAGCTTCACTGTGTGTGCCCAACTTATATTATGTTAAAATTGACTTACACCTTTACTTTAATTTATTCTCAATAAAATTTTTATATTAAATTGAATTTTAATTAATTTATTTGCCCTATTTTTATTATGTATAATCAAAATGATTTACTGCGAGCCTCAGTAGAAACATTTGACTGAAAATCAGGTCGGACTCTTGATAATCTAGATTGCTTATATTCCGATGACAACTTAATATAGGTATCTGTCAACTGACACAGTTCGCCACAGAAACACATGAACAACAGATCACCTTTTAAATCAGCATCTACACCTCCACCACAGTATGCATCCAAATCGACCTCAGCTGTGGATGTGTTTACTCTAATGCTCAACCAAATCATATGTATGAAGCCTGCGACAACCCAGCACCACGAACCTTTACCAGATGCAAGCCACACGATGTCACTTGACAAGCCCCACAAATATGCTCACTCTGCTTATGATGTCGATGTAATCTACTTCCTTTGTAAACCATTCCTTGTTATCCAATTCAGTCGATGCAATGTAATTCCACAATAAACTCAATTCACATTCCTTTACTTTTATTTGCCTTGGTAGATCATAACTGTATTAGATTGGTCTTCTCACCACATTGTAATCTTGATCCATCTAGTCTGGTAATTTTTTTCTTTTAACATTTTAGTTTTTATTCTTCTTCACCACGCCAATTTATTTTCAATTTCAAACCTTTTTGTTTTGCTAAATATGTATTTAAAAACTTTTATAAAGGGGTTTATTTCTTAATTTCCAAGGTTACAAATTGTATTACATCATTTTCGTTATCAAATTTTTGTATTCTAAATCAATAAACTATCTCCTTAGCGATCTAGTTTATTTTTTACAGTCCAACACACTATTAAAGCTTTCTTATATGACTAATTCCTACTATGTTAAATAGTATATTTAGAAAAAGGATTGGTCACTATTAACTTCTATTTTCAGTTCAGATATTAAATTAAGTTAGAATCCTTCCGTTTCTCAGTCAGCTTCATTTAATTAAAATATAAATTATATTTCCTATCTTTTCTAAATACATCTTAATAATTTTGATATCCATTTCACATCTAAATTCATTTTTGTAATTTTTAATACTGTTCTCCTTTCTAAGTAGGGATAATAAGGAGAGCTGATATTTTAGAAATTGTATTGCTTTAAAAAACGTACTATTATTATTTAAATAAATATTAGCCAAGTGGCAAAAGAGCCACGAGATATTAACTCTAACAAAGCCAATGGAAGTTAATCTCCCTTTAAGAAAGCAAAAGATAAGGATCCAGATAATTAAATGCTTCTTTTATAAATTGCCCAAGATTAGAGCTTCCCCTAACCAGTTTCGCACTGAAACGCTAAATCGAACCAACCGTTGCTCAGCATCAAGCGGTCGAGTTAAAATTTTAAATTAAAAGGAAGGCCTAAAGGATTCGTTTTATTCAAACAATTTTCGACAAATTAATCCTTTCAAAGGCCCCCAAATCGAAACGTCTCCATCCGTACCCAACCGTTGCTAGAATTCTCGAAGCATGGCAAAGGCCACACTATGAACGGGTTGCCCTATTCGACTTACACTCATTCTCAGGCCATGCTTGCCAATTTGAGTAGCTGTCAGCTTCAATAGCATCTCAAATACGTCTGGAGCCATCCCCATGACGGGAAAGCGAAAAATTGCCGCTGTCCTCTCCGTTTATAGAAAATAAACTAACCGCATTTCAAGAAGCCTTCGCCGAAGCTCCTTGTGACTTGAGAAAGAGGCGTCGAGATGACGGACTGACACCGAAATTAAAAAATATTTTCGGGCTCGATGATTTAAGGGCAGTGACAGCAGCGTTCAAAAGTTTCGCAGATTTTTAGATCCAGAGAGGAGTGATATGCCATAAATACAAATGTGAAAACGAACGTAAGTGCTTTGAATATTTATGACTTTTCTAAAGCGTTTATTAAAGGTGTTCTACTTAAATGATAAAATTAAGGTATCTTACTGTGATTATTATTGAACCTAAATTAAAATTATTATGTTTTTATATTGGTAGCATTCCGAAGACGATGTTAACTACTACGTATGAACAGCTGGTTTGAAAATCCACAAAGACAGGATAGCGAAAATTTTGAAATTTTTGAATGCCTGTAGAAAGCAAAAGTTTGCGTACGTGAAAAAACTGATTTCCGCTAAGTCGATTTAAAAATGCGAGAACAGCACAAAGTGGAAACACTAGAATATAACAATCAAAACCCCAGAACATCATATTGCAAAAACATGTAATTGTCCATGTTGACTTAAAGTGATTTTTAGACGCCTAAAAGTTATGTATGATGGAGCGACCCTGTCTGGATACCGTTGCATGTAAATCTGCATCGCTAAATCAGGCTGTCCCCCAGATTCTCCTAATCAGCGGAAGTTTTTAAGCAGAGAAATTGTTCAGTAGAGGCCATTTTTCAGAATGGAGTACGCATTCTTCTGGCAATGTATGGAGCCCCTCAATCAGAAGTATTGTCAACTATCGATATATGACTTTCGCGAAGTCAACAAGACTTAACACCGCTGTGAACTTGTCGTCACTTCCACCTACTGTGGCAGCTGCTAACCAACATCTGAGTCGAGTGTATTATCAGGTACAGAATTGGCTTGGTAATGATTTAAATACTGAACAGTGGGGGTGGACAATCAATAATGATATTTTGGAGCCCATTAAGACACTATTGTCAGCTGCGCCAGATGTAGGTACTTCTGAACACCACCTTTTGCAATTGCACTAAAGGATGTAACATACATTGCGGGTGTAGAAAAGTTGGGCTGTCATGTTCAATGGTTTGTGGCCGTTGTCACGGTCAGTTATGTCTCAACGCAAATGTCGATAATGCTATTGAATACTCAACAGAAGATATTCAAGATGAAGAATATAATGAGATTAATCTTATTGATCTCATCACAGAAAATATTACGGAAGCAGAAGAAAATATTACAGAAGCAGAAGAAAATGATGAGGAAGATGTTAACGAAGAGAGAAAAGAGAACGGAAAGGAACATGTGGAGAGGGAGAGGATGAGAACCAGCACGAGCTGTAGAACAAGGAAAAACATGGGTTGGGCCAACTGGGGAGAGCATGTAAAAAAATCGGTGTCATACACGCACACAACTTTCTCACAACTTTCTTTTACAGTGATCTTATGATTAGCCAAAAATTTGATTTTTAATGTTTTAGCATTTATCAAAAATTTTCAAAAATTACAAATTCTACAAAAACGATACCCAAATAGAGCATTACTTCAAGAGACAAATTTTCTCTAAAATTTTAAGCTTAATACTATACCCGGTGTTCTATTTAAAATAGAGGTTAATAAAAATCTAAAAAAAACAAAAGAAAGAGGCATTCAACTGGAAAATCACCCATCTCACATCAATACACATTAAAAATGTAATAAAAATGTAAAGTTTGAAAAAATCGTTAGAGCCGTTCTTGAAAAAAATGGAAAAAACTGAAAAATCACAAGAGTAAGCATCATACTTTCGGTTATGCGATTTTCTTCAAAAGCTTGCTGTCGCATTTAGATAGCACACAAAACTTATATACGAAGCTTCAACGCCATACCTCTTTTCGTTTTTGAAATATCCTGTTCACAGACAGACAGACAGACAGACAGACACATAAACACACAGACCAATAAGCAAAAACATGTTTTTTGGGTTCAGGGGACTAACCCTTTAACGGGCAAAATTAGTTTACAGAAAAAAATCGAAAATTTTAATTCATATGCATTTTTTGAAATGCCAGGAAACCGGAAAACAATGTTTTTATCAAAAATCTATTTTTAGTTTTTCAAAAGATGCTGGTAAACCGTTCTATCAGTGAGCATTCAGGACAAAATTTGTTGTGAATGTTCACAATGTATAACAGGTACACCACTTTATAATATTGTCGAGTTATTTATTTAGATGCTTACTAAATTACTGTATAACATATAGCATTTCTCACTTGAGTTTTGTTTTTCGTTCGTGAAACCAAAATAATGCAATTCACGTAAAAACGGTACTTTGATCTCTTGTAAAATATAATATTTTCTACTGTTATTTCTTTCGTCTAAGCAATGAATGCATTTGCGTACTGTTAGTTCTGGTTATCTAGCAACCACGTAAACATACCGAAATCATGCATTTTCGGCCTGAAAACAAGACTGAAAGGTATATCGTTTTTTGTTCAATCGGATACCAAATATGGCTTTTTGGTAGAAAGCGTGAAAACTCTTGCTATAAAAAAATATTCTTTGAAGTAGTCTCTGGTAAAATTTCGGATAAAGAACAAAAAAAACCTGCCTTGAACAGAAATAATATACACTTTCCAAGTGGTGGCAAATAACATAAGTTACTTGAATGGACAAGGTAAATTGGTTTTTGAAATTTGAACTGAATAATATAAACACTTGCGAGTGGAACACTAACGTTCTGTTTAAAATTTACGACTACTCCATCGTAAACAATCCGGGCCGCTGCAACCTGCCTCAAAAATATTAGCTGAAATGCGATCAAGATGGGTTTGAACGAAAATATTTTCCTAGCGCAACATAGTAGCAAAACCAATTGCATTATATATTCAGCAAATATGTTTATAAATACTCGAAACACAAAAACAAATTGTATAAAATGTATGTTATTACTAAAAACTTGGACATAACTAAGTATAGACCATTTTTGCGACGCAAATAACAGGTTTCCAGATATCAATTTATTTTTCAAAATCAGGACAAAATAATTTCTACTACTTATCAATATTATAATCTTTATATATTACACTGAAACGCATACCAGGTGAAAACGGAATGCACGCTGGTAATACTGTCATACCATCTGCACATTTACAGCAAGGTTTATTGGGGTAGTTTTACCACTACAATAATTTTAGAAAATATAGACTTAGACAAAGAAAGTGCAATGTCTGTAGAACGGCAACAAGATGTTTCAGAGACGTATTAAGTTTCAAAACAAGTATTATTGACTATCATGCACATACATAACTGTCATACGAGGGAGCGTTAAAGGGCTGTTAAAAACTCAATTTCGAATGTTTTGGGGTGAATCCAATACTTCCTTTATCGTAAAAGGAAGTAAAACCTGTCTGCAAAATTAACAGTGTGTTATTGACTGAATGGTTAGTTGTACGTGAAAAACCTGTATAATCTTTTTTGTAGAAACTTTCCTAACCTTAATTTTTTATAGTAACTAAAAAAGTCATACCACCCATAGAAAGCGAGATATTTTGAAAAACTTATTTCTGTGACCTTTGACCTTGATTCATTTTTTTATATGGGTATTTCGCCACTCTGCAAATTAAAATATTAACTAACGAAAATATTAACAACGAACGTTTCGAGGGACAATCTGCCCTCGTTATCAACGAATAACAATTAAAACTAACAAGAACTTATCTTTTTTTCACTGGAAGAAAAAACGACCAACCTCCAATGAATTTTCTGACATTGACGTTTGTTGATATCTGTACCTACTTGATCTCATCTTTAAGAATCGATAGCCAACTATTGTCTAAAAATATTGAGAAAGACGACACGCATTTTTCTTCGTTAAGTAAAATGTATGCCGTTTCCTTAATTTTTCGTCTAGTTGACATCGATTCTTTAGACAAGATCTTTGTGTTGTCCCATTGTATTTTATGGTTTTCATCCCAAGCATGTTCTGCCAGCTTAGACTTATTGAATTGATACGTTTTCAACATATTTTTATGTTCTTTAACTCTTACTGCTAAAGGCCTGGATGTTTCACCGATATAATATTTCCCGCATTCACAGGGAATACTATATATACAATTCCTTGAATGCTGTTCTTCGTTGAACGGTTTAGTTTTTGTAAGAACTGACCGTAAAGTATTCATCGTTTTGAATACCGTCCTAACATTGAATCTATTTCCAATTCGTCTAATTTTGTCAGATATGCCTGGAATATATGGTATAGTAAGAGTATTATATTTTTGAGTGTCATTCCTTTGTATGTGTGTGGCATTGCTTCGTGTATTGAAAATGTTCCGAACAAGAGTCTCTGGATAGCCATTATCTTGTAAAACATTAATAATAAATTCTTTCTCTTTTTTGAAAATTGTATCATTAGAGCAAACAACTTTGGCTCTGTCGTAAAGACTTTTTACAACGCCTGTCTTTATGTTTTTGTGATGGTTAGAATTAAAATGTAAGTACCTATTAGTATTGGTTTTCTTACGGTATACTGATGTTTCAAAAGTATTTATTGTGCGTGTGATTAGTGTATCAAGAAAGGGTAACTGATTGTTTTGCTCTGTTTCTAATGTGAATTTGATGGAGGTTTCTTTACTGTTAATATGTTCAAGAAATTTGTCCACCTCATCTATATCATGAGGCCAAATTGCAAAAACATCATCGACATATCTCCACCAAACTACTGGTTTGTTGGTGTACGTGTAGACATGTTGTTGTTCAAAGTCTTCCATAAAAATGTTACTAACAATGGGAGATAAAGGTGAACCCATTGCCATCCCGAAATCTTGTTGGTAAAATTCATTGTTTAGTTGAAAGTATGTCGTTTTAATGCATAGTGTTAAGAGTTCCATAATGGTACCAACGTTTAATGTTGTTCGTGTATGTAATGTGTTATCGTTTTGTAGCTTATGTTTAATGATGTTGAGTGTTTTGTCTACTGGAACATTAGTGAAGAGACTAACTACATCGAAACTAACCATTAAGTGTTGTGTGTTTATGTTTGCTTCTTTAAGTTTTTCAAGGAAATGGGGCGTGTTCTTTATATACGTGTCTGTATTTCCTGATATAGGAGTCAGTATCTTAAGTAAATATTTAGCTAAACTGTGACAAGGAGAACCTATAGAACTAACTATTGGCCTAAGTGGTACATTTGGTTTGTGTATCTTTGGTAATCCATAAAAATGTGGTGGTTTACTGTAGTGTGGTGTTAGCGTACGTCTTACAAAATCTGTAAATTGTTCTCTGTGTTTGTAAAGTGTTCTGTATATTTTTGTTTCTATTGTATGTGTTGGATCTTTATTTAGTTTAGTGTATTGTCCCTCACTAATTAGTGTTAAAAGTTTTTCGTTGTATGTGGTTGTGTCAAGTACTACTGTGGCGTTGCCTTTGTCTGCAGGTAGAATTTTAATTGTGTTATCGGTTTTTAGTGTGTGTAGTGAATGTTTTTCTTGTTTGGATATATTTTGTCTGATTGTGTAAGGTCGTTTTAGTATGATTTTGTTTCTAATTCTGTATTCCTGTCTAATGTCTTCTGGAAGTTTTTGACAAGTCCTCTTCTATAGCTGTAACTAAATCAAGTTTATTAATTCGTTTTGTTTAGTTACAGCTATAGAAGAGACTTGTCAAAAACTTCCAGAAGACATTAGACAGGAATACAGAATTAGAAACAAAATCATACTAGAACGACCTTACACAATCAGATAAAATATATCCAAGCAAGAAAAACATTCACTACACACACTAAAAACCGATAACACAATTAAAATTCTACCTGCAGACAAAGGCAACGCCACAGTAGTACTTGACACAACCACATACAACGAAAAACTTTTAACACTAATTAGTGAGGGACAATACACTAAACTAAATAAAGATCCAACACATACAATAGAAACAAAAATATACAGAACACTTTACAAACACAGAGAACAATTTACAGATTTTGTAAGACGTACGCTAACACCACACTACAGTAAACCACCACATTTTTATGGATTACCAAAGATACACAAACCAAATGTACCACTTAGGCCAATAGTTAGTTCTATAGGTTCTCCTTGTCACAGTTTAGCTAAATATTTACTTAAGATACTGACTCCTATATCAGAAATACAGACACGTATATAAAGAACACGCCCCATTTCCTTGAAAAACTTAAAGAAGCAAACATAAACACACAACACTTAATGGTTAGTTTCGATGTAGTTAGTCTCTTCACTAATGTTCCAGTAGACAAAACACTCAACATCATTAAACATAAGCTACAAAACGATAACACATTACATACACGAACAACATTAAACGTTGGTACCATTATGGAACTCTTAACACTATGCATTAAAACGACACACTTTCAACTAAACAATGAATTTTACCAACAAGATTTCGGGATGGCAATGGGTTCACCTTTATCTCCCATTGTTAGTAACATTTTTATGGAAGACTTTGAACAACAACATGTCTACACGTACACCAACAAACCAGTAGTTTGGTGGAGATATGTCGATGATGTTTTTGCAATTTGGCCTCATGATATAGATGAGGTGGACAAATTTCTTGAACATATTAACAGTAAAGAAACCTCCCATCAAATTCACATTAGAAACAGAGCAAAACAATCAGTTACCCTTTCTTGATACACTAATCACACGCACAATAAATACTTTTGAAACATCAGTATACCGTAAGAAAACCAATACTAATAGGTACTTACATTTTAATTCTAACCATCACAAAAACATAAAGACAGGCGTTGTAAAAAGTCTTTACGACAGAGCCAAAGTTGTTTGCTCTAATGATACAATTTTCAAAAAAGAGAAAGAATTTATTATTAATGTTTTACAAGATAATGGCTATCCAGAGACTCTTGTTCGGAACATTTTCAATACACGAAGCAATGCCACACACATACAAAGGAATGACACTCAAAATATAATACTCTTACTATACCATATATTCCAGGCATATCTGACAAAATTAGACGAATTGGAAATAGATTCAATGTTAGGACGGTATTCAAAACGATGAATACTTTACGGTCAGTTCTTACAAAAACTAAACCGTTCAACGAAGAACAGCATTCAAGGAATTGTATATATAGTATTCCCTGTGAATGCGGGAAATATTATATCGGTGAAACATCCAGGCCTTTAGCAGTAAGAGTTAAAGAACATAAAAATATGTTGAAAACGTATCAATTCAATAAGTCTAAGCTGGCAGAACATGCTTGGGATGAAAACCATAAAATACAATGGGACAACACAAAGATCTTGTCTAAAGAATCGATGTCAACTAGACGAAAAATTAAGGAAACGGCATACATTTTACTTAACGAAGAAAAATGCGTGTCGTCTTTCTCAATATTTTTAGACAATAGTTGGCTATCGATTCTTAAAGATGAGATCAAGTAGGTACAGATATCAACGTTGTTAATATTTTCGTTAGTTAATATTTTAATTTGCAGAGTGGCGAAATACCCATATAAGAAAATGAATTATGAATTCACGCCACAAAGAAGTTTCAGAGATTATCTTTGACCTTGAATAACTCAAAACGCAAGAGCGATATCGAAGGGGACTTTTGAGACATTATTTATAATGTCAAAATAAAGGTGTATGCAAAATTTCAGCTCACTTGAATTTTTTCGCCAAGCAAATCCTAATGTGACTGGACTACAATGAGAATAATATCTGTCTCCTCAGCGTTGGAAACATTTTAGTAATATACACTTATAAATACGGTCTTCGGCACAACTCACCAGTTAGAATCAGAAATCTGATAGTTTAAATTGTTTTGACTTTTTATTCATCCACGGAAATCTTCCGTTCACAATTAATTACTTTGTTTTTAATCATCGAAGTCGTCTAGATGATGAATGCGTTGCATAATGGGTTGCCTACATGGTAGTTACACGTTAATTTAATCACCCTGTAATTCGATGTGTAACAGATGGATGCTAAAGTCTAGGTGGTTCCGTAACTCTTCTAGCACGCCAGCTGAGGGGAGCCCGGCGGTTTACTCTCTCGATTTTGATGCTGCGCGTGGCGGTGCTGGGTGGTAGCCGGTACTGTAACTAATAATATTAAATTGTGTCATTTGTTGTGGACATTTTAAGGATAGTTTACACTCTAGCGCAAATGTTCGGTTGAAAAAGTGTAGTTCTGAGACGACGTGGTATTGCACGCTAATTTGGACCTCATCGGCGAGCTAAGTGTTGAACAAAATCGACCCTCGAAAAAGTTCCAGGGAGCACGGATATTCTGCTGGTCACTGTTATAATTTTATGCGATTCTTCGGGTTTGTTCAAAGAGCTGTAGGTACTTTCACCTGGAAACGTAGTAGCAACTTTTTGTTCGCTGAAAGGGACATCTTTCCCATGTAAGTCGAACTTTTGCTTAATTACGGCGTGATAGAAGCCAAAATCCTTCTCCCCTAAAAACGGTGATGTATACGTCGGGCTTCGTTGCTAGCTATGGAGCCTTAGGCTAAGTCGTTGGGCTGACTGTTGTGCTATGGCGTGCCAGGCGTCTACACGGTCACGGAACGGCAGTGCCGTTTGCTCACGCAGGGTTGATCGTTGTTAGGGGATGATATCTGCCACCGATTAATCGGCTTGGCGAAGGAAGTAAAGGTCGTAAAGCGGGAATTTCGCGAACGATAAATCGAATGTACGAGGGGACTTTCTACAAGTCTTAAGGTTGGAATTGTGTTTATGCTGAATGAATAGGGACAGAGAAAACACTTATTATAAAGTTACATGTATCGTACGGACTTAAACAAGACTTAATTTTTGAGACAAATGTATACTGGTTATCGTATGCTATTTTATAAATGGTAAAATAATGGCTTACGTTATAGAATTGTATTTCAAGTATCGACGATTGTGTAGCC
This sequence comes from Agriotes lineatus, assembly GCA_940337035.1. Classification (NCBI taxonomy): domain Eukaryota; kingdom Metazoa; phylum Arthropoda; class Insecta; order Coleoptera; family Elateridae; genus Agriotes; species Agriotes lineatus. Next base: position 58,479 of record CALNHX010000979.1, on the reverse strand, counting down.
AAATACCATTTGTATTTCGGCAATTCAACACAAAATTTACTTGTGCGAAATACGAAACAGAAATTGTAAACCAAGAGATAGGAAGCTACGATTTTTGATATAAAACTTCATTGAGCTTTTTCTGATGTTTAACTTTGAGAATGTTTTTTTCTAAAAAAAACAAGCGGTTGTCATTTAGGGCGAATATTTATAACGCCAAATGTAGGTTATCTGTGCTGTCTTTGCATTTTAGCTGATTAGTGTGCTTATGTACACATTATCTAACACGAATCTGTATACAAGGGTAGTATAGTCTGTTCAGTAATTATAAAAACACAAAGTGGCCTTCGATTTCCAAAATTCACCTTCGTCTAGGAGTGTACTTACAAAAAGTTACTAAAACAAATAGGTTAAGGGTGTGACATTAACTTAGTATCTGTCATAAATGTTATGATTTACTACTTGTACGAATAAGAGAGGATTTAAAAAACGAAATATTTAAATGAAAAAAGAGTTTTTAAGAAGAAAACTTACGAAAAGATTTAAAAATCAAAATACCCACATGCAGAGATCTTTTAAAGCAAAAAACGTAAAAAAATATTAAAAAACCAGAAGCTTCATACGAGAAACGAGGGAGCGAAGGATTCATATGAAAGAAGGTTTTTTTAAAGAGAAAATGTAGAAAAATATTTTAAAAACAAAAGACCCATACGAGAATAGAGCTTTTTAAACAAAAGGTTTATATGAAAATGAAGTTTTTTAAGCATAAAACTAAAAAAGATATAAAAACGATAGATTCGGACGTTTTACTGTAAAAACCGAAAATTTGTATTAACAGCCGCGAAAAGTCATAGATAAATTGGAAAATACCGAGAGATTAAATAAATGTATAACTAAAGTCGCCTGTGATTCGTGTTATGCGTTTGACAGTACTGAAGTGTAAGTTAGTAGTAGATATTATGAAAACTGTTAAACAAAATACGGATACAGATACTGACTCGTTACCACATTTATACAACTTTTCAAGTCTTGTAATTTTTTCATATCTGCACCTGCCCACCTGCCAAAAGATCTGTCGTCTGTGCATGCATTCGATGCACAACTCACACCTACATAAGACACGGACACCTGTTCATCACAGAAACAAACCCTTAGTTAAGGTGTACAGCTGAGGTAGAAATGTTTACATCGGAAAACTCTAGTTTGTCCATAACTTTGTAGATAGAAGCACCCTGCTGCACAATAAAAATAGAGGAACAATTGTGGGTTGTTTTTTATTTGCAACGCAAGCTTTTTTAGTCACCGATAAAATGGCTCAACCAGGGAAGAGTCGGCTTTTCAGGAAAGGTTCTACTTTCACACGCAGGTTTTTTCTGACAAAGCTTTCGACTCAGAAGTGACTTTGACAGGAAAAAGGGAATGGAAGAAAAAAAAAGGAAGGACTGGGAAAGATTGAATAATACTGCTTTGGCATGTGCCTCAGAGATGGTTGACTCAGGAAATTTACCTAAAAACCTGAATCAGAGCAAACGGTTGTATGAATCGAACCCTCAACCTTCCAAATGCTGAGCAGACGCGTTACCGCGAATCTACATAGCTCGGTATTTATATTCTCTATCTGGATTATCTCTTGGAGGGAATCCGCCATGGCTACTCATGCATCATACTGGGTACAAACGTCGATTGCAACTTGAGATGGCGGCGACCCAAAGTCACACATTTATATTAAAAAGCAATTTTGTTATAAGGATGAATACGTGAAAACCAATCTATATCGTTCAATATTACTTGAATTTTTAATTTAGAACATGGAATTTCTGTTTTTTAAGCTATTTAAGATTATTCCTTAACATTCGCTTCTTATATTTTACATTTCTGCTTTGCTTATAGGGATTACTCTATTAACATTTATATGTATTTCTGCAAGTTTAAACTTATTTTCGTATCTTAGTATGTTTCATCGCGCATCTATCAAATATGTCCTTGAAGTTTCCCTCAAACCCTTTTCTTCTTCCCTTCTTTGGTCCTTTTGACTCTTGGGGAGCATATGGCGCTTAGCGTTTCTTTAGCAGGGTTTGTATGCTGGCAGTTTTGCTAATTCTGCGCAGTACCTTCTAAAATAAGTTATTGTTGTTTGTATAACTTAACTTATTCCGATTTTGTTACCAAATTTTACCCAGGCTTCTTGTTTTTCAAAAACCCTCTTCAGTTTGCATAAAATTGGATTGCTTAAAATGAAGAAATCAATTAGATCTGGAATTTTACTTTTGACTGTAGGCCAGTATGTTGACTTTCCAATGACATAAGGCTGCATCTCGCATTTGTAGTCGCCATATAGTTTTTGACCTGGTATTGTCCTTAATCTGAACCCTTATAAGTGTTTTTTGGAATTTTCTTCTCTTGCAATAATGAATCGTCTGTCGTTTCACAAAGTGTGTCACGAAAGCTGAATAAATTGTTACCAAGCCAATATGTTTAAATCTTGTAATCCTATATAGCAGATAGGTTATTTAGAATAACGCATATACTATTCATAACTGAGAAGCCTCCCAAAGCTGAAGTGCTAAAGAAAAGGTGTTCTCGGACCAGTTCTCTACGTTTTGTATACAAGATATTCCTACCACTCAAAATAATAAACTAACTATCTTTACAGATGGTAAATTGTTTGTTAGCCTCTTAGACTAATTGCAGTAATATAATAGTTATTTACTATACAAGTAGGATAAGAGCATCATTAATATACGTGTGTGTAAGTTACAAACGAGTGCCTATATTAATGATGCATTATCCCACATGTATTGTACTGCCCAAAATTGAGAAAGGTACATTAAGAAAATGTCAGATCTGTCATTTTCAAAAATATTTTAGTAGGCAAATGTCATTATGTCATTCATTTGACACTATTTCAGTTAGGTAATGAAGCCATTTCACCACTCAGATAGGTAATGAAGCCATTACATAACTGAGTGGTGTAATGAGCTTCATTACCTAATTATGGAAATAGTGTCAAATGAGTGATGTAATGAGTTACTTATCCCACTGGGGTAGATAAAAAATATTTTTTAGTCTTTTATTGCATTGTCAGTTCCGATAGGCAATGACTACTTCCACTTTGTGACATCTTTTCGAAAAAAAAGTAAACACTGTGTTAAACTGGGATTGCCACGTTGTGGGGCATAGAAATGGAGATGGTGGGGTAAATAATGTGGGCCTTATAGATGATAGTACACCAAAACACCATCTGGAAAAATGGAAATACAACGTGCAAAAGCTGAAATTGTAAATATAAGAAGACAAGGTCTCTGTATAGTCAAAGTTTAGATTTGTATCTATGAATCAAAAGCGTCGCTTTCAGCATCCCGCTTCTGATACATCGTTTTTTATGCAATACTCGCAGGTGAAAACACTAATCTCAAGGTTACGTTGAAACGAGTATTCCGTTTCTACACTGTAGAACAATTTAATTTGGAAGCTTAGAAATGCCCATTCAATTACCGCTAGATCTGATAAAAATAAAAAGTAATAAGCCATTTAAAAAATTGAGCGCGCTACTAACTATTTCCATTATTTGTGTTATCATACCCAAATCTGTCGACGTCACGTTAGATAATCACCAAGCTTCATGAAGCACCAAACACTGCAAACTTGGATGAATGAAATTATTGCCATTAAATTCAGGCCCCTAGTGACTTAATGGCAAGTTTACGTGCATGTTCCTGCTTTTTATACTACGCATATCGCATTGTTGTATTTAGCTCACGTTTAATCAATTGCACAATATGGGCATTCGTAGCAACAATAAAATAGAAAAATGTGGCTCGCTCTACTTTCGTTTGCAAGTGATGACAATGAAATTGGAAACTTCCTTAAACTATATCCGAATAATTAGTTTGATACATTTTCTTCAATTGGTAAAATTTAAAATTAAATAAAATTGTTAAAAGTGTAAAAGTGAGATATTTTGCCAAGTTTTGATGTTCCAAGACGGACAGTCTCCCAATCACTATTTTTAAATCAAATTAATTGACCTGGAACAAAGTTGTCTATTCAGCTAGCATGCATCAGCTATTCAGCCACAGCGCTAATTTGCTTTTCTGCTGCTACTCAGGGTCAGGCAATTTCCCCTGAACAAAATTGGTTTTTCACTTACCCTGTTTCGCAATATAAGCAAGTGATAAGTTTGGTAACGCCCAAATCGAAAAAAAACTTTATTGTTTTCTTTCATACACAGAAAAGCGGAGCTTAAGTAGAACGATCTATTAACTAGTACATTCGGCTTAAGACTAAATAACATATCATGAAAAGGCGAGAATGCAGACTCGCAAAGTTGCATATAAGCATTGATAATAGTAATCTTACAGGAAGCAGATAAAGCGTATCTATTATAACTAAGCGGTTTCTATATATATAACTCCTCCTTTGCCAGTTTGAAAAGCATATTTGGAAAATTGATTTTCAATGATTAATTATATGCTGTTCATACTTTACATTGTAGTAAATTTAATGGTTGTTCTACAGTCTGAGTAGGAGTATTTATATTTTGTAAATTTGCGATTATTTTATTGATTAAGATATGGCGTTTAAAATAGGCATATATAAAAAGACAAATAATGATTAATACAAATAGGATTATAATAATAATGGAACTTATGCTATAATAATTATATATAGGTGAAGAATCACTTTGTTGTAGTCTTTCCTTGTGATAACTCAATTTTAATTGTTCATGTTTTAATGAGTTTACGTCCACATAGGATAAGTCTAATGAACTGTTTATTTTTATGCTGTTATTGATTGCATTGGTTTTTAGTCTACCAATGGTTGTTGTTAATTGATTTACTGAAGTTCTTGAGGATGATTCGAAAGTGAATAAAACATCGTTGTAATTTATGATTGCTGAACAATCCGGTGTTATTTGAATTAACTGGGTGTTCATGAGAGTTTTATGGTATTGAACATTATCGCATTGAATTTCACAAATAACTTCGCTAGGTGAACTAAAGATCCAAGTATTTTTTGTAAGTTTAATCAATTTAGAGTGAGATAAGGGAAACGTAAACGGTTTACAAGTTTGATTTGAATTAAAGCTAAGAAGTTGCGTTTCACACAATTTACTGTTGGGTATGAAATAATGATTTTCCTTTTGACAGAAATATTGGTTGTTAGATATTATTGAACAATATTGAGGTTCCATAGGGATACTATATTCTTTTGAAAACAGTATTGAGTTAAAAGTGGGTAATGTCATGTGAAAGAGTTGATCTCTGTAATAAGCAGGAATGGGTATCAAATTAATAAATTGGTAACTTATCGATTTTTGCACGAGTGGTATCTCGTAGATGAATGTGAAACTGCTTTTAGTTTGATAGGCTTTGATTTTGATTAAACTCTCATACAAGTGTAGGGTTGACGGTTCAACAGGGTAAGGTAATTGTAAGGTTTTGCTTTGTATTTTATCAAGGTACTTCGGGATTTCAAGTAACGAAGTTAGAAGATTGTTGTCATCGATTAAAGAGAGATGGATTTGTTGATTTTGTGCGAATGTTAATGATGTCTCAAGTTCCATAAAAACATTTATGAAAAGTTGGAGGGCTTCTATAGTTTCAACGAGGGTAGTAAAAGTCGACAAAGTATTTAGGATTTTGCCATTGTTAGTTTCGATGGTTACGTCGGATTTGACGGACCAGGTGAATGCGATAAGGGTGTAGATTGTCCTGTGAAAGGTTGTAACTCGTTAGCGTGTCTTTTTAAAGTGGATTGATTTTTTTCGTAAATTAAAATATATATGTCATGTTCTAAAACTTGTTGAATTTTGTAAGGGCCAATAAAACGGGGTTTGTTTTTGCTTCTGTTATTTGCTTTCACGTAGACTAGGTCTCCTATTGTAAACTTTTGGTCTTTCTTTTTGACATTAATTCGCGAATTTCGATTAGATTTTGATTGTAGTTGGATACCTGCTAGATTTTGGTATATCTTTTTCATCTTATTTTTATGGTCATTGACATAGTCGGTTAGAAAGGTTCGGTCAAATTCCAAGTCAAATGGGTTTCTGTTTTCTGTGTGTCCAAAAACTATTTCGTTAGGGGTCATTCTTAGGTTAGAGTGAATTGTACTGTTGTAGGCCAAAATAGCATATTGCATTTTTTGATGTTCAGGAACTTTATCTTCAAATAATCGATATTGTTCGATTAGAGTGGAGTGGAGTCTTTCGACGGGTGAGTTTGAGTTGTGATGACGTGGGGTAGTAGCGTGAAATTGAATTTTGTGAAAATTTAAGAAATCCTTCAGAGGTTGTTTATTAAATTCATTGTCGGCTACGATTAATTGAGGCATAGGATATGTCGTAATAAAATTGAATAGTCGGTCCACAATATCTACAAGGTTACTAGATTGAAGGTGGTAAGCTTGTGCAAATTTTGAAAATGGATCTATGAGAGTAAGAAATTTCTTATTGTTAATTTGAAATATGTCCATGTGTATGGAATAAAAAGGTCGATTGTTTGTGGGAGTTAAATTTAGGGGTTGATCAATAGGATGTCGGTTATATTTTTGGATTTTACAGGTAACACAATTGTCTATGTAGTTTTTAATATCTTTTTGTATGGATGACCAATAATATTTCCTTTGTAGGTGTTCGAGTGTCTCCTTAATTCCGCGGTGATTGGTTTTTCCTTCATGGTATAATTGTATTTGTGCTAACCGATCGTCAGGGTTAGTGATGTATATTACTTGTGTCATACATCTGTGAAATTTTGGTGTATTTTCATTAGTTATGTCATTAATGTATCGAGAAAATGCATCATATAATTGGTCTGATGAAAAATAACAATAATAATTAGTTTTTGGTTGGCAATGTTCAATCAATAGCTGGTTAAATTTATCTCTTATGTTTGATTTATTAATAAATACTGAAATGTGTTTGTTATTATCAAAAGTTGTGATTTTGATTTCTCTGGGCATGTTAGCTGAGATGAATTCAATCTGATTTTTAAAGTGTTGAAGTGGTTTTTCGGAAATATCTATGACAGGTGAAGAGCTAGCTTGTGTGTGTACTGTGTCTGGTAGGGAATTATTGTCAACATTTTGTTCAGGTGTTTTTGAAGGTTGAGAAATGTCGGGGGGTAATGTGAACGTTGGAACTGTCATAAAGTCTTCTAGGTTAGGGGAATCTGCTCGTTCGGGTAAAATACTTATGTTGTCATATGTTGGTTCAGGGGTATCAAGTCTCGGTTTATTACTTGAGTTGGTCAAGGACATTGGATATATTTGAATTCTGGAAAGGGCGTCTGCGACTTTGTTAGATTTACCTGGTAGGTATCGAATATCGAAATTATACTCTTCTAATTTAAGTGACCACCTAGTTAATTTTGAGTTAGGTTCCTTTAGGTTCTTGAGCCATATGAGAGGTCTGTGGTCGGTGTATAATACAAATTTTGTGCCAAATAAATAAGGTCGAAAATTTTTGGTAGCCCAAACAATAGCCAGTAATTCACGTTCAATCGTGCTGTATCTTTGTTCTGTCTCGTTCAATGTTCTTGAAGCGAAACATATCGGTTTAGAGTTTTGGGAAAGAACGGCTCCAAGAGCAACTTTAGAGGCGTCCGTTGTTAATTCGAAAGGTTTTTCGAAATCTGGATAGGCTAAAATTGGTTCGTTGATCAGTAACGTTTTCAAGTGGTTGAAGGAATCAATGAAGTCTTGTGAATGAACAATTTTGTGATCTTTCTTCAAACAGATTGTTAAAAATTTTGTTAGTTTAGCGAAATCTTTTACAAATTTTCTATAGTAACCGAAAAGTCCAAGAAATGATTTAATTTCTGTACGTGTTTTGGGGAGAGGAAATTTCGTGATAGCATGAATTTTGTCGGGATTTGGTTTAATTCCGTCGGGGGTAATAACATGACCTAAGTAATTTATTGAATTGTGCAAAAATTCTGACTTGTCGAGTTGAATTTTTAGGTTTGTGTTACGGCATCTTTGAAATACGTTTCTTAATCTATTTACATGTTCTTGTAGGGAAGTCGAAAATATTATAACATCGTCTAGGTATACAAGACATTGCTGGGGTGTTAGTCCTAGTAGGGCAGTATTAATGGTTCTTTGGAACGCCGCTGATGCGTTTTTTAGGCCAAAAGGCATTCTTTTGAATTGGTAATGGCCTTCTTCGGTCGAAAAGGCCGTTTTCTCTCGGTCTTCTGATTTGATTTTAATTTGGTGAAAACCGCTCGCGAGGTCTAGGGTCGAGAAATATTGTGCTCGTCCTAAAGTATCGAGTACAGTTTCTATGTTTGGAAGAGGGTGTTTATCTTCAATGGTTTCAGCGTTTAATTTCCTATAGTCAATTACTATACGGAATTTTTGTTTGCCGGAGGCATCCTTTTTCTTGGGTACCACCCAAATGGGGAAATTGTAAGGTGATTCTGACGGTTCTATGATGTCTTATTTTAACATTTTGTTTATCTGTGTTTTAACTTCTGCTCTATAACAATGTGGGTATCTATAAGCTTTCGTGAAAATGGGGTTGTTAGTTTTAGTTCGAATATGATGTTGAGTCAAATTAGTACAAGTCAAAGGTAATTCTGGAGTATAGAAAATGTCTTTGTATTCGAAACAAAGGTTTTTCAGGAGTGTTTGTTCCTCTTCGTTTAAATGATCTAAACGTAGGTTTGTTTTTAGATTTTGTTCCAAAATTTGATTTTTTGAGGTCGCGGTGTTTTCGTTACTAAAGGTAAAATTGTGGTTATTAACTGATATCGTTTCGGCGTCTTGAATTTGAAATTCTTCTAAATATAAAGGGGTGTCTATGTATATGGCTTGTTCCTTTTCGGACACATTTAATATAGTTGTTGTAAACCAATTGTTGTGTAAATGTACTATAGCAGGGGGTATGGTTAGAGTGTCAGAAATTTTTATTTTTGGACATAATTTATTTCCATTTTGTCCAATGGCTGGTAATCTAATAGTTGTTTCGGTACGGGGTAAAATTGTTTTGTGGTACAGAATATTTTCAGGGTTTTTAAATTTTAAGAAGTTACATTCATTTCGTTTTTGTCTTTGTTGTTTTGTTATGGATGGGTTATAAAAGAATGGTACGGTAGTGTTTTCGGTTTGTATATGCATCCATTTGTAGTCAATGTTAGCTGGAAGGGTGGCCAATAGGTCTGATCCTATGAGGCCTACATATTCGTCGTGAAAATTATAAAGATAAACTTGATGGTTGCCAGGTTTTCGAAAAAGTGTAGGTAAAGGAATGTCGGCGACTAGATTATGTTTAGAGGTGCCATGAGAGGTTGTAATTTCAAAGTTATGTCGATAAACAGAGTCGGGGAAATTTCTGTAAACAAATTCTGGGGATATTATTGTTTTTGATGATCCAGTGTCAATTAAGAGTTTTTCGTTGGTTTGTGGAATTATTATAAATGGTAGGTTTGATTTAGGGTTTATAGAGAAGTTTTCCACCGAGGCCTTTAACGAAAATTTACAAGTTCGTCAGGGTCTTCGTTGTCAGAGTCTGCGTCAGGCAGATTAAAAAAATCTGTAGTTGGATCTAACGTTGCGTAATGTGATTCAAAGTTGTTGTCGTTTTGTATTTGGAAATGTTCAAATTCGTCTGGGTAGCTAAGTAATTCGTGAGGATCTTGTTGGAATTCAGCATTCATGTTATGCAATTGCTGAGATGGAAAATGTGGGGAATTGTTTTTCTGTTGGAAATTGCTTTGGTTCTGAAAAGTTCGATTGAAAGGGTGAAATTGGTTAAATGGTCTTTGGCTTTTAAAGTTTCCTATTTGTTGTGAAGCTGGGCGCTTCTGGATCGTTGAGGTTTCCATGGGTTCAGGTTTATGTGTCGGTTGAAAATTTTTCTTTGGTGCGAATACGTTACGATTCGATGAAGTTGGTCTTTGGTAGCCAGAAGATTGAGTTGGAGATTGATTTGGGTTTAATTGCGTTACTACACCTGTAACGGGTTGAAATCGTGGAAAATAATTTTGTTGGGCACGTGAGTGCGAAGTTTGGCTACTCTCAACCTTCGAAAAGTGAGGTTTATGAATGGTTTTTGTTGGTTGTTGTAATAAAATTTGAGGTTTATTTTGCGAATTTTGAAAATATCTAACATCTAATTCTTCTTTAACAATAGTTAAGGCATTTTCTAGTGTACGGGGGGCTCGTGATCTTATGAAAGGTCCAAGTGGATCCATGAGTCCACCAGTAAATGATTTTAATGCTAAAGCTTTCGCGTTGGTTATGCGATAATCTTTAATATCCTGTGCATCAGTTGAAAGGGATATTTTGGAATTTAAAATTGCTAATAAAGAGCGACATCTGTTGTAAAAATCAACAGGATGTTCCTTGAAATTTTGCCTAAGTCTTGTCATATCGATAACTAAATTTAATTCTGAACGTTGGTCTCCGAAATTTTCGATTAAAATTGTTTTTAGGTCGTTCCATGATAGAATTGTCTGTCCGGTGACTACTTCTAAGGCTGATCCTTTTAGTCTGTTTCGGGCAGCAGATAAAAGAAGTTTATTAATATACGCGTTAGCGTTGTTTGTCTGATAAAATTGGTCAAAAATGTCCTCTACGGCTCGGATGTACTCACTGAGTTCCGTAGGGTTGCCGTCATATCGTGGGATTTCGTTTAGTATTGACATGTGAAATCCTGGAGGATAATTCACTAAAATTGGTTGTTGTGGGGCTTGTTGTACGCCACTTTGATTTTCTAACGACATGTTTAAAATTGATGGTCGCAAATTAATTTCAATACGTCTAATAGGGTTTATTAGTTGTTCTATTTCTTCGCTTTCGAATTCTGAAGAGTCGGAATCTGAGCTATTCATACGTATTCGGATTTTGAATTTATTCGGATTTTGAATGTATTCGGATTTTGAACTACTGTAATTCAATAGAGCGTTGCACTTTGTTTTAAATGGGAATTTATTACGTTAGTAGGGCCTTAAAATTATCCTAATTCAGGGTACCTACGCATAAATGCAAAGTCAGTTGGCTGAATTATTAAGCACACCTAACGTGTACGCCAGTACTTCATCTCGTTTTGCATTTACCTAATCTTAAAAATAATTGCTTAAAGCTAGTAATATTAGTGGGGTTTAAATTATTTAATAAAAAAGCAAATCGTTGCACTTTCACTTGCAAACTTTTAAAAATTACTTACGATGCGTAGAACTGCATCTTCTAGGTGACTCCGATAGTCAGGGGGCTCCGATAGCCAGGTGTCTGCGATAGACTGCAAGTTGCAGGAACCAGCGATGCTCACCGTTGGCGATTTTTGTCCTTGATGAGGGAATCGACTGCTTCCAGGCAGGGCGGGTTTCCTTCCGTTTGGCTTCCGCGATGTTTGTCTTCCACCAAGTGTTCAGGATCTCCCAGGGATTGTTGGTTTCGGTAGCTTGAATGTCCAGAAAGTTCGAAGTGCACACTACAAATTTTAATGTTCGAAAATTTGTTTAGTGCCCTTTCTGAACATACGAACGACTGCGCCAGTGATAAGTTTGGTAACGCCCAAATCGAAAAAAAACTTTATTGTTTTCTTTCATACACAGAAAAGCGGAGCTTAAGTAGAACGATCTATTAACTAGTACATTCGGCTTAAGACTAAATAACATATCATGAAAAGGCGAGAATGCAGACTCGCAAAGTTGCATATAAGCATTGATAATAGTAATCTTACAGGAAGCAGATAAAGCGTATCTATTATAACTAAGCGGTTTCTATATATATAACTAGCACGTCTCTCGGTTTGTTTATTACACACTTCGCTGAAATTCCATAACTCGTATACTAGGATCATCCCATACAGCAGACATCGGAAAATATCATAATTCAGAAATCAGGGATAAAATCCTAGATGGCATTGTCCCAAGTTAATATTCTGTATTCACTGTTGAATAACCTAACTTCGTTTCTTCTGATGAGGCAATTTTAGTTCATAGCTTTGCTAAGTTAATTTTGAAGGCGCAAATAGAGACGCGATTGCAATTCAGGAATCATTTCTTTAATGACAGAGTAAAGTTTCACTGTAGATAGTATTGAAATTTTTTAGTACTGACTTTGGTTTAACATAGAATTTCTTATTTTTAAATAAGGAAACGCTGAGTTTAGAATGTTCTTAAGATTTAAGCACAAAGTGAGGTCATAAGAACTAATAACAAAGTAATCCTTGCGCCACCCATTTGGCAACGTTAATTGGAGAAACAGATAAATCGCATTAGTGCATCCCAAGCCTTTCACATTACGCCCTGACCAAATGCGTTTTAATTTAACTTCAATTAGCGGCGGACTTATTTTCTGCTTTAGTCCGAGACTCGGCTGAAGAGATTTAGCAAATGGGAAAATGTACTGTTTACGCTCCATAATCTTGAAAAACAGTGTCATACCTTTCTTACAAATTCCTATGGGATTTGGAACTCCTGGTGGCGGTTTTTAACTCGGAAATCACGATTAAGGTCAGCAAGCTTATCCCCTAAAGCTCTAGGAAAAAAATGGGGGTTTCTAGACGAAGTACCTATGTGTAGAAGCAATTATCGGTAATTGCGACTAATCGGTTCGAACAGACTTTTTAATTGCAAAAGAGGCAGAATAATAGATTAGGTTAAAGCGGTGTCTCCATGTGCCGGGTACACCAAAAAAGCTGCACTTTTTGATTGGAATGTGCCACTTTCTGTGATCATAGTTGATGCTAAAATATAACTTTCCAGATAAGGAACCACTTGAAAAACCGTGTAGTACACCAAAATGGCGCACTATTTTTTTTGTATCTCGGCTCCTAATGGATCGATTTCGATTTTATTTTTTTTTGGGAAGCCCTGGTAAAGAGGAAACTTTTTTGTACCTATACATTTATCTCTACACCTTAAGGATTTTGCACAATTTTCAAAAACCTGAAAATTTTACTTTTCTTGCGAATTTCATTGATAAGCAACTTTGACAAATTCCTATCATATGTGTAAACCAGCCGCGATTTGCTTTGACTAAATCCCCCAGTGGAACTGGCTTGAGTTTTACGGTGAATTCAAGTTTGTAACCATGTTTGGAGCTTTTCATAGTGAGCAGGCGATTTTGAAAGTGCTTGGCCGGATTCTCGAAGGTAGTAGCTGGACTAGTTTTGGTGGCAAATTCTGGAATCAAGACAGAGGCAGGAGCGGAAGTATGTCTTAAAGCTACACGTCACAAAAGCAAGAGCAATTCATCAAAAGACTGCTGCGGTTTTATGCAGTCTGCTCAAAGAAGTATTTACGCAAGGAAATCCAGAGATTTCGTATGAAGAATGGATTGAAGAAAAACGTTCAAACTGCCCAATTTTTCGATTCTGGCTTCTAGTGCTAAAGTTGGAGATATTACTACTGGCTTTCATTCGGTCGATTAAGGATGGTAGCTACGAACTGTACACAGAAAAGCTGAAGAAGTTAGCACCTTGGTTTTTTTAATGGACCATCATAGTGGGGATGGTTAGTTGCCAATCCATATAAAAGACTTAAAAGAACTAAAAGACACAGCACCCACTGTACACGAATACTTTTGCAAAGGTCAGTTTGTTATCCAGAAAACAAACAATACTTTTTCTGCACTCACTGCGCATCAAGCTCAGGAGCAAAACAACGCCCTGGTGGTACTGTAGGTCTATTGCAAGATTCAGCCATGTTAAGAAGATGGATGATGTCTGGGCCACAATTAGTTAGCATTGTCTACGAGTTTGTGTCAAACAAAACTAATAGTGCTGACAGGCTTGTTCACCATGAACAGTACGCTGCTTCCAGAACAAGTTTCAGGACCAAAAAGGAGATTTAAAAATAAGCTTTCTTGAGTTCGGAAACCCTTTTGAGGACAACTCATGTGATCTTGTGGTTTGGGACACAAAGGTTATAATAGATCAAGAGCGGTAAAAGTTTTGGTTGGTGCTGAAGAAAAAGCCTTACAACAGTACAACAACTATGTGGAAAACCATTTGAGTTACGAGGCAAAAGTGAGTGTGTTTGAAACAAACTCGGACTAAGTTCTTTGGCTTTGCTCGAAAAAAGGTTTCCTTCCCAACAATTTCTGACTTGAGAAATGATGTTGATCTTTTCTCTACGGACTTTTATTGTAAGTCAAAACAGAAACTTGGATTTGGAAAAGTTTTTTTAATATAAAAATACCAGTGTCCCACCTTCGCTTTCCTCAAATGGTGTTCTGCGATCATGTCAGAAATCTAAGCTACTTAAAATCCTGAAAGAAGCGGTTGCTCCACCACAATTCCATTTACGATGGAGCATCATTAGCACATGCACTTCCACCCAAAACATCCCAGACTTTTGTAGAATACTGTGATACGGAATTCATAAACAGACTTTTGAATGATGCTGAGAGATTCCATGCAAACAGAATACACATTTCTTGGAATATATACTTAAAAACTTGTCTGAAGAGAAGTGTGGGAGATAAGCGAGGTGTTGCTCTTCGTTGCCAAGTAACACAAGGAAATATGCTACCAAAAAATTGGAATGACTTCCTCTGCTGCGATCAGAAGAAGACAGAACTTTTCAAGTTATTTGGAGAACATGCATTTTTGAAGTTTGATTGGGTTCACATCAGTACTGAGATTGATGGCATCACTCGTCGATCTCGGCCGGATGAAACTTCCATTGATGGAGTACAATGTAGGCAAGAGGAAGAAGCAGACGGCAGGAGATTTTCTCCACTCTAAAGACTGTCTTGAATAAGTGTAGTTATTCCAAATGTCGTACGATGTTCCTGTTTAAAGGCCAAGCTTCCATGCACGCTACATTGCACGAACTGCACTGGGGGTCGACAATACAGCAATAAGTACAATAAAAGGTTTAATTGATTATTTTTAAATTCGTTTTACAATTTCAAGATCATATTGCTTTGTTGGTCCAATGCCATTATATAATAATAAAAATTATTATTATTTTGTTCCAGGGATGACTTGGAAGATGAAGAAGATGATTGAGTGATCTAGAATCATAAGAGCTGTATAGAAGCAGTTAATTTATATATGTATTTTTAGTATTTAGTCGTTTTTTGTTTGTAAAAGTTTGTTGCCTTAATGTAATAAATGTTTTCAAAATAATTTAAATCAATGTTGTTTATGAAAGCAAGTCTTCCTTGATATATCCCCATATACATAAACATATTGAGCACAATTAAAAAGTTACTTATCAAATTCGTGAGAAAAGTAAAATTTTCAGGTTTTTGAAAATTGTGCAGAACTCTTAAGGTGTAGAGATAAATGTATAGGGACAAAAAAATCCCCTTTACAAGAGCTTTCAAAGAAAAAAAAATCGAGACCATTAGGAGCTGAGATACAAAAAAAGTGTGTGCGCCAATACGGCGTCATCTTTAATAGACGCCATTTTAGTGTTCTACACGGATTTTCAAGTGGCTCCCTATCTGGAAAGTTACGTCTTGGCATCAACTACGACCACAGAAAGTGGCACCTTCCAATCAAAAAGTGCAGCGTTTTGGCTTTTTTAGCAACGTACCCAACGTACTAGTAGAACCTTCCAACATCCAGGAATGAATGGAAACCGTCGAATTAAAAGACGATGAAAGAGATTGCGCCTGCAGAAATTAAACTTACGTATAAATAATTTTCTAGAATTTAAATGCCGCCAACTCAAGCACAGTTGACGCCTGACCTCCAGGACGCGGGAACATGCAACAAGAGTAACGGCCCAGCGATGTGCGAATTCGCGAACAGCAAGGTATGAGAAGAAGATGATCGGATTGTTGAAGACGCTTGAATCCACCGACCAGTCGTGTCCAGCGCCACATGGAGGAGATAACAGCCCTAGGCCCGGCTGGATTTAGACAGAGAAGGCACGAAACCGTCCCGTGATCAAGCCAAGCCATTTTCCGTCAGAACCGACACTCTAAGCCGCGTTTCCCTCCAGCGAAACGGACCGCCCGAAACGACTTGGACATCGCCTAATCCTGTAAGGTATATCGCTGCAGGTCCAAGACACGTGAGCCTAGAACCTAGTTTAAAGAAGTCTTCCAGAGCTATAAATACCTTCCTGAACTCCAGTCCAGGTACCACGAGACATCCCACCCTCTACTGCATCCCGCCGGGTCGGGACCCCAAAACTATAACGTTAAGGGGATTTCCAAGTCCCATAAGCGCTTCCACAGTCACGCTCATTGTCGCCTGATAAGAATCGTCCAAGCTTAACAAATACCGTAGTTAATCGAAGGGATGCCTTACCTGGGAAGCACTTCTACCATTGCTACTGGTAAGCTTTTGCGACGTTTTCAGGCCATTTTGTAGCTCTAATAGCAAGTCCAAATACGGCCGCAAGTTCACCGGGGAAAAGCCCAGCACGTTTGAGCTATTTTGAATTTAAAATTTGACCCACTGTGTAGCTCGCCGATCAGCACAAATTGGCGTCAGATGCCCCGTAGCCTAGCACTATACCACCGACATCAAGTAAAGACCTTTTAGAGGTTAATCAGCTCTAAATAGCTGCATCTGGTCCCACAAAATGTAAACAACAAGCTTCTACCTCCATTCATCCTTATTAGGAACAACTCAAAGTTATCTTACTATATTTACATTGTACATCCGTTTCATGCCTAAGTTTATTTAAAAAATGGATATGTAATATGAACAACAATATACTTAATCTTTCGAAAGGCTTCTGAATCTAATCACTCGAAGCAATCTACGAACTCTTGGCTTCTGGGCTACCCCAAAGACACTTATATGCGAAAAGGCAATTAAAAATACCAGTACGTCGCATTACAAGGTGAATAAGTACAGCAAAAACGTTGGTGTGATTAGTAATAAGCGCTCAGCTTATATTAAGAAGAAAAAAAAAGAAGAAAAAGGAACCATAAATAACTTAAGTTACTCTTAGTCAAAAAAGTACGATAATTGTAATGAAAGTCGAACTCGAGAGCATGTTCCTGACACGAAACGCAGGGGTAATAACAAGATACAGGAAACCTGTAAGTATAGAATATCTATAGATGGGGTAAAATTGGGAAGGTGCAAAATGTCAATTCTCTCACAATGTAGTTATATACGTAGTTTGACCCTCTTGTGCCCGAAGGTATGAATATTGGTGTAATTCGCTCGATTTTGTTAAGGAAGTTCTCCAGGTTCTACTATCAGCTGCCAGTGGTTTGATCTATGTTTTCTCCTTCTTGTAGTATCTCTCTAGCATTCTCTTGCCACATCCTCCGGGGTCTTGCTTTTTTATTTTGCCTGTTGGGTTTACTTCCAAAACGTCTTCATCCACCAGTAGCAAGTAATTAGCTCATCAACTCATGTTCACACATTTCTGTAAGAAAAGTGAGATAGTCCGAAGTTTAGCATCAGTGGAGAAAATGTGAACATCTGTGTCCATCTAATTGTATCAGCAATCAGTTGAATAGAATTCCTTCAAAGGGGACTGTTATGAAACTTGTTAAAGCAGCTTCCTGTGAAGTGCCAAACCATCATATGAACTCACAACAACTTTTTATCTTGAAAGAAGAAAATATTCTTTTTAGATACTAATTTCTAATTTAATATTGAACATTAAAGGTCTTTGTCGAAGTCAGTTTCTCGCCCTCTAGGAAGTTGCTGGTTTTGGGTATGCGCCACCTGGCGAGGCACCAGATGGAGAACCTGCATGCTCACACGAAACTAGGCGTAACAATACTTCGACCACATACGTACAGCGTTTGCACCAATATTTTCGCACAGAAAAACCCTAAAGAACTCCGGCGAATATTGATTACCTAAACTTTGCCTGTTCTTGGTACATGCCCTGGATTATGTCGAACTGATTGCTGAAATAAAAAACCCTTGAAAAATACGTTTTAATTGTTTACGATTTTAGCTTTTCATAAAAAGCCCACATTCCCTTTTTGAGTAATGCGGTTAAGTTAAAATTTTAGTGTTTCCATACAACAAAATACTTTCTCAGAAATACGCTCTAGAACTAGGAAGCCAGACATACGTTAAGTTTAGCCGAGGAAACCTACATTTCCCTTGAGTGAATTTCTGTGTCCCATAGTTCGAGATGCGGCTCGTTATACATTCTATAACAACGCAGCCGTATCTAAACATTTTATTGCCGTCATGTTTATTAATTCCACAGGCGTCTATCTGGGCCGACGGGGCCGCGGCCCCTGGATGAGCAAGGCCACATTTTCCGAATTTCCATGTAAATTCGGAGCCTATTGAATTGAACCTGCGGGGAACAAGTATCCGAGATCACATACACAACTAAATCAATTTGAAATTCAGTTGCACGATTATGTCGGAGCTAGAGCTGTCGTGTTCCCACCTTCATAGCAGGTTTGTATAAAAACTCCCAAAATAGCATCGTACCTGTTATACGTTCCCGAACATTCCCCAGCTTTCTTGATAAGTCCTAGAAGAAATCTGTGTGAGTTACCTTCCCGTGATTTCAGCTGAGGGTGCCGAGGGACCCATAAACTGGATCGGTTTGATCAGAGGGTTGAAGTGCCTACGATATATCCTCTCACTGTCTTTGGAGAATTTGCCTTCATTTTAGAGGTGGATCTCAACGACTGTCGCGTACACTTTAACTATTGTAAATTTTCGTTTCATTTTCAAAGATTTGTATCTCTTCCTCTTATATGTTTTAAACCTGTATGCAGGGTATTTAAAATTAATTGTACTGTCTTGTTAACTTCGTAATTGGATAAAATAACTAGTAGCTGAGCTCGTTTTCCAGCGTAATGATATAATCAAAGTTTCAAATAGTCGTTGTAGATGAATTATTATAATTAAAACCACACAATCGCACGTAGAGCAGGTCAACAAATACAACAAGAGCCGCAGTAGATATGGAGAATTAGTCAAAAAGATCAGCAAACCCTACATCGAACTGGCATTATAAGATAAAGAAAAAATAATAAAAATGAAGAACGAAACTGTACATGTGGAGGTTTACAGAAAAGTAACACAGATAGCTCTTCATCAAGGTGTCGTAGAATAATTAAATTAAATAAGCATCTGAGTATGATGAGCAGTCAAACAGCCTGCAAAATACACTCAGTACAAAGAGGTACAATTCAGCGTTTGTTGGCTAATAGAGAACTCATTATGAAAGGATTCCAGATTCCTGAATGAATAGACGGATAAGTCAGCCTTATGTAGCTTGAAAGCTTCATTTGTCCTGTCCAAAGCTTGCATAATTAACATCATTTAGCAGAGCCGCATAATTGCACGCGGTAATAACTTTGCATTTATGTAAGTTGGGCCAGGGCTAGAGGGTGTCTTTTATTTGTTACTGCATGTTGACAGCATCTTTGGAAACTGTAGAAAAGCTCATGATTATAAATGAGCAGCTGTTTATATTAAAAATCGCAGCTGCGAAAGTTTGGAGCAAGTTTGAGCCGATGTCTCAAGTTTTCAGGTCCGGATGATTAATCGTAGTAATTCTTAACATGTAAATATTTATGAAGAGGAGCTTTATAAACGTCCATTTATTTTCAACATGTCGCCCCGCGATTTTTAAATTAACCGATCTGGTAGAGAAGGATAATAGTACGCTATGCGAACATATTTATTTTTGTTCTGCTCCTAGCAAATGATTCTCTGTCTTGAAAGCCGTTTTTCTTCCATCACATGAATTCTGGGATTTCTGCTCCCTGTCTAATGGAATACTGCGAATAATTGTTTTCACCTGTTTCAACTTTTTTTTGTATATAAAGTTGACATTAATTTATTATATGTATCAATATTAAATGGAGTTAGTACATTTGCATATGTATAAATTAATTATGTCTAATCATGTCACTAAATGAGCAGGTACTGTCTATGCTAGTAATCTATAATATAATTTTCCTTAATGTGCGTTTGTCTGTGTGTCTGTGGCACAAAATAAAATCTCACGTTCCGGCTTCACAGATGTTTATATTTGTTTAGGTTTTGTTTTACTTATCTTAGCGATCGGATCGGAGCTTGACCTATCGCGTATCCTATTTCACGTGCGCGCCGATTCAAGACTCGCAGCGCGTAGCGCGCGGTTTGCTTGCTTAATGTAATATTTCTAATGTTCCCTGCAGTACTAGATTAATTTTTAATCTGATTGAGGTGGGTCTTTACTACTCGTTTGATCTTTAAGTAGTAAGTCAGCATATAACTCCATACGAAGCGTTCTTCTTCTTTTTTATTACGGTTTTTGCTTACCTTTAACCTCCACAACTGACGATTGTTCCAATA
Organism: Agriotes lineatus; assembly: GCA_940337035.1. Classification (NCBI taxonomy): domain Eukaryota; kingdom Metazoa; phylum Arthropoda; class Insecta; order Coleoptera; family Elateridae; genus Agriotes; species Agriotes lineatus. The sequence continues at coordinate 38,303 of CALNHX010000979.1, read as the reverse complement.
TCCGTTTTAGTAGTATTCCTCTTCTTCTTGTTCTTCCTCTAGGTGATAACTGGAGTATCCATTTTGGTCATCTCATTTTTGTCATTCTCTCCATATACCCATACCATTTGACTGTCTTGTTCTCTAAATGTCTGGTAATAAAAGACTTGACGTTCCAATCTCTCTTTTAGAAATTTCTGTCTTTCATAATATTTTCTACATCGGTTTTCCATTTAACGTTTAGGTTATGAGATGGTGATATTTGCGGAATCAGGAATGAATGCAAATGGCAGGTTTACTAACCGATGCGTCAGAATAACGTTTTAATCTATTGCAAGATTAACACCGGCGGTGTCAGTTGAAACGCTCAGATTACCACAGCAAGGTTCACGTCTAATTCAAATTGCAGGAAAGCGAAACATCACAACTTGATGTTCCAATTTCTCTCTTGGAGATTTCTGCCTTTCATAATATTTTCTGCGTCGGTTTTCCATTTAACAACAGGTGGTCTTTCTCTAGGGGATCATAGAAATATCCCTTTTGGTCTTCGCATATCTGTCTCTCCAAATGCCTGAACCATTTAGGTGTTCGCCTCGGCATTAATATATGGAAGAGCGGACGGCCAAACGTCTGGACTTGTCGCAGGACTGAAGCCGGCGTTTTCAATTCAGACGATCAGGTTGTCGGATGGAGATATTTTAGAATTTAGAAATCCTGCAGACGGCAGTTTTACTAACCGATGCGTCAGGATAACGTTTAGATACGTAACAAGATCGACGCCGGCGCTCTCAATTCAAACATTTAGGTTATCGGATGGTCATATTTGCGAATTCCGGAATGAATGCAAATGGCAATTTTACTAACCGATGCGTCAGAATAACGTTTTAATCTCTTGTAGGATTAACACCAACGCTCCCAGTTGAAACGCTCAGATTACCACAGCAAGGTTCACGTCTAATTTAATTTGTATGAAAGCGAAACATCACAACTTCATGTTCCAATTTCTCTCTTGGAGATCCCTCGCTTCCATAATGTTTCCTATAAGGATTGTCCATTTAAAAGAGGCCTTCCTCTTCTTTTTTATCCAATAAGTTTGGCTATGTAGGTAGTTTTCTCTCTCGTAGTATTCGTTTCGATGATATCGTCTCTGTCATTCTCTCCATATTTCCTTACAATTTTAATGTTCGGTTCTCTACATTTCTCTTATTCGACAACTTGCTGTTTGTTCCAATGCTACAATTTTCTCCTGGAGATATCAGTCCTACATAGTGTTTCCTATACAGAATCTTCATTTCTATTTCCGCTTCTTCTGCTTCCTCTATGTAACCACCGGAATATCCGTTTTTGTCATCGCACCTCTACTATTCGCTCCGATGACATTTGAGTCTCCGATTCACTAAATTTCTTGTAATAGAACACTCCCTGCTGCAATCTTACATTCGCTTTTTTGGAGATCCATGCCTTCCATAATGTGATCTTCATTGGCTGAAAATACAGATATCGATTCGTTTAATTGTGATTGAGCTGGATATTTACTATTCTACGTAGTTTCACCTGAAAGTAGCTCCACATACAACTTCATACGAAGCTTTCTTCTTCTTCTGTATCTGTTTTTCAACAATTGATGATCGTTCCAATCTTCGTTTTGGTAATATTTCTCTTCTTCCTCTAGCTCTATATAAGAACCGGAATATCCATTTTGGTCATCTTATCTCTCTCATTTTCTCTACGTACACGTATCAGTTGACTGCCCGATTCTATAAATTTCTACTAATAAAAGACTTGAAACCTACTGCTCCAAACTCTCTTTTTGAGGTTCCTACTTTCCATATTATTTTCTACATAGTCTTTCCAGTTAAGACGCAGTCTTCTCCCTTTTTTCTTTTTCTAGGTTGCCACCGAAATTTTCGTTTTGGTCTTCTCATGGACGTCATTCTCTCTATACGCCTGAGCCGTTTCGCCGCTAGATTCTAAAAATTTCTCGTAATGGAGAGATTAATGTTCCAAAGTTCCAATTTTTCTCTTGGAGATCCCTATCTCGTATAATGTTCTTATATGGATTGTCCGTACAGAGGTGGTCTTCCACTTCTTCTTCTATATGGGGTTTCTATATAAGAGAGTGTCTTTTTTTAGGTGATTACCATAGGCATCGTTTTGGTATTCTCATTCGTGTCGTTATCTTCATATTAACGTACAAAAAAGATGTTTCAGATTATCTAAATTTTTCGTAATAGAGAACTTGCTGTGTGTTCCAATCTTACAATTTTTCTCTTCGAAATCCCTGTCTTGCATGTCTCCTATATAGGTTTTCGATTTTAGTTTCTCTTTCGTCTGCTTCCTCTGTGTTATCTCCAAAATATCCAGTTTGGTCACGTCTGTAATTCTCTTCCCGTACTCGTACCAGTGCCCGCTTCACTAAGTTCCCCGCGGTAGAAGACTTCAATATTCCAATCTTTCTTGGAGAAAGATACGGGTTTCTCATATAAGAGGTATCCTTCCTCTTTCTTTCTCTAGATGACTACCGAAGTATCCGTTTTTGTCATCTCAGGTCTATCATTCTCTCTACATGGCTAAACCATTTGGGAGTTCGATTCTAGAAATTTCTCGTAATGGAAGACCTTATGTTACAATGTTCTAATTTCGTGTTTGGACATCCATGTCTCCTATAATTTTTCGTATATGGATTCTCCATTTAGAGGTAATCGCGCTCTTCTTCTTCCTCCTACATGTTTTTTATATGGGATTACACTTACGAGATGTTTTTTCTTCTTATTTTGTCTTTAGGTGACCACCGCAGTATCCGTTTTGGTTATCTCATGTTTGTCCTTTGCTACACATGTCTGAACCATTTAGATGTTCGATTCTTTAAATTTCTCTCAATAAAGGAGTCGATGTTGTTCTCATATTACAATTCTTGTCTTAAAGATCCCTGCCATAATGTTTCTTATATAAGTTAACTATTTTCATTCCCCCTTCTTTTGTTCCTTTATGTCACGATCGGAATATCCGTTTTGGTCATCCCATGTCTACCATTCCCTTGACATACTCGTAGCATTCGTTAAATTACCAGAAGTAGAAGAATTGACTCTCCGATCTTACAATCCCTCTCTTGGAGGTCCCTCTCTTGGAGGTCCCTGCCTTAAATTATGTTTCCTATATGTATAGGGGTTTCCTTCAAGGCCAACTGGCATTCCTCCTCAATGTAACCATCATATTATGCGTATCATTTGAATGTTCTAAATTTATCGTAATAAAAAATTTGGTTATCCAATGCTCAAATTTCTCTCTTGAACATCCCTGTCTTCCAGAATATTTCCTATATGAGTTTTCCATTTAAGAGAGGGAGGCCTCTTCTTTTTCCTCTAAGTAAGCACAGGAATATTCGCTTAGATAATTCCATTCTATATTTCTCGAAACAAAGGACTTGATACTCTATTGTTACAATCTTTCTCTTGCAGGTCTCCGTCTTCAACAAATTTCCTATATGGGTTTAATATTTAAGAGGTGGTCACCTTAATATTCGTTCCGGCCTTAGCTCTATCATTTGAATACTCGATTTTCAAAATTTCTCCTAATAGAGAACTTATATTCCAAGGTTACAATATCTCTCTTAGAAATCCCTGTCTTACATAATGTTTTCAATATAGGTTTTCCATTTCCATTTTCCCGTTTTATTTGGCGTCTTGTCGATCACAGGAATATTCCATTCTCTCCTCATGACCGCGCTATCATTTGTGTGTCCGATTACCCAAATTTCTTCTAATATAGAACTTGATGTTCCAATGTTATAAGTTCTCTCTTGGAAATCCCTCTCTTACATATGGTTTCCTATATAAGTATTCCATTTAAGAGTAGATCTTCCTCTTGCTCTACTTGCTGTAGGTCACCATCGGAATATCCGTTTTGATTATATTATCTCTGTCATTATCTACACGTGCCCATACCATTTGAGTGTTCGATTATCTAAATTTCTGGAAATACAGGACTTAATATTAATTTCATTCTATACTCTTTCCGTTCTCCATTTGTCTAGCGTAGTCCTTCAGACATTCTAAGTAAATCTACCGTTCTCATCCGTTTTATAAGTTTCTCACCATGTAGTGCAACGTTTTGCTCAATGCCATTAAATATGAGTTTTTTTGTGTCTTTCTAAGAGTTTTATTTTAAATTACAGCAGGCAGGACTGTTTTGTTATTTTCTCAAGAATACTTATAATTTTATTTGCTCCTATCTCGCTCACTTATGTAATGTTCTATTCCATCTTATTTTTTACAAAAACTGACTACAAAAGGAATAAAACTTAACAACAACAATAATTTCCACGAAAACGGCTAATTGGGTTTCCAGCATGGATCGGCACCTTAGCAAGGCTTTGGAAAAATCGAGTGATGCTAAGCACTTAAGATCTCAACTTTCACAGTTTAGAGTTGCTAAACTCAGCTTTATCCGAATAGTTTCCCCTAGCCCTCCGAAGCCCAACGAGAAACCCTGAACTCTGTGTTATTCCAAGTGATGGTGAGAGGGGGCTCGGTTTAAAAATTTAAATCTACAGAACGATTTTTCGATTAGTAAAAAATTCATTTTCCTCCAAAGCTCTCGCGCAAAACCCATTAACTCTGCATAACCTCCTCGAGTTCCAATTTATGGAACTGTATAAACAGCGGCCCAGTATTAGTGTTCCATCCCTTAAGTAGAATTCATTTAGGAAAATACGCGAGGGTAATAAATTTTCTTTATGCTAACAAAGGATACAATTACTGAGGTATAAAAGGTTGAAAAACGGCGGTAAGGTGTGCTGAAATATTACCCACAGTTTGCACGTATCCGTTATAAAATTCTGTTATAATACTCGGCGACAGAGAATGGGTAAGCAAAGCTTCAATCGATAGCAAATATTTGTTAGTAATTAAAACAAGGTATCTTCAGACAAGCTTTCGGCTGGAATTCGTTTTTCGACCATTTATTTCTAGGAATATATGGCCAGAGCGGTGAAAAACGAAACCTTTCATTAGTTGTGCTGACACATGTCAATGCGTCAGGCTCGAGCTACTTTTTATGGAAGCACGCACTTCATTGGTCGGTCAATATTTGAAGTGCAAATAAATCGAATGACGTGATTATGTGTAGCACAGAAATGTCGAGCTCCAAAATTACTGCTGACAATTTATATTTGATTGCTATCGGAAAAGCAATACATCAGTTTTGTGGGGGTTAATTTAGTTTGTTTCTGTACTGATTACACTTTTTCATTTTCTTTGTAATACGTAGGGGTCTTTAGAAAGGTTCGAAATTATTTAATCATAAATTAGATTTAATAATATAAGTTTAAGTAGCGGAGAGTAATATAGAACGCATATGACATTTCTTTAATGGCGTAAAGTTATAGCATGAAGCTATTCTGACTTCTTCATTAGCACGTTTTGGCAGACGTTTTGTGGCCACTGAGTTTAATGGTCTAATATCTTGTAGATTCACGTTCTAGCATTACTAAACTGCCATCGATCGTTTTGTTTGTTAGGCACATTGTTTCATTAAACTTTCTCCCCACAATATCTTTCGAAAATACGTTCCTTTCCGTAATTTTCCGTTTGACTTTTCCCGGGTGATCCATCTCTCACCATTATCTTCTCCCCTCGAAAAATGAAAGGATTCTTATGTAGACGATGATTGACAACCCTTTAGAGGGACACTTCTTGAAAGGTTTCATCCATTTGTTCTACATGGTCTCCAAGGTACTTGAAGCATGCGTTTCTACACCCTCAGCTCAAAGACACTAACACGTCTTCTGTCAGCTTTGCTAACTACCCGAGTTGTCAATCAGCGCACCAAGGCATACAATTTTTCCAATTGGATACTAACAGACCACTATAACCACTAGATGGCACCTCCCGAGGTGGCGAATAAACAATGTCTACCAGATAACGAGTGGTGGAAGAGAATGTTGTAATATTTACGTTTGTGTTCTTTAGTTGTTTGAAAATATCTATAATTTTATTTGTATTAGTATAATGATGGACTTTCGACTGAACCAACCACTGAAATATTATACGTTCTAAATTTAGCACAGAACCGAAATGAGCCCAAATTTAATTTAGGCTGGGGGTAGTTTTAAATTTCGATCGACCTGATGGCAGTTAGCCTAAAGCGTCCATATGGGAATGTTGTGAAACCCGACGGTGCCAGCTCTCCTGTAGTTTCTTGAAGTGTGACTTGTGGTAAATAATATTATGTGGAATTAATAGTGAATGAAGCAATAAGGGCTGTATAAGTAATAGATACTATGTAGTTATTTTACAACCGAGTTGAACACTGTTTTATCGTTGGTATTGCTGCTGATTATAGACAGCTTTGCTGTTGGGCCGTTGTACACTTGTTTATTGTTGGATTAGAACCCAATTGCAACCACTTTAGTGCACTATGTGCTTGAGGTTAGAGATTATCCAGCGAGATTATCAAAAACCCTAGCATGCCTTGTGATCTCGGCCTTTTACGGTTGGAAGCGGCCACTGCAAATGCTGATTACATTGACATGGGTCGTACCCATTGATCTAGTTAACGTTCGGCGAATAGCTACTAGATGCGGTAAGCATCCGTATTGCAAAATTACTACAAGTAGATCATCGGAAGTGGGCTGAAGAATATTCTTGAACGAGTCTCTCCTAGTTGCTACGTGGGAACACAGCTAGGAGGAAGCACAAAACCCCCTGTAAGTATTATGATAACGAACACGTACTGTTAAATGTTGTAATGTGCGTTTATTGTTGCTTGCATGTGTGGCTTTGGAATAACCACATGCCACATGAGAGAGCCCACCGATTGCCTAGCTTTCCCACGGTGTGATGCTTCTGACCTGCAACCCTTAGACCGAAAGGGTGTTGTGTAATTTTAAAGTCGCCAGCCCTTGTAAATTTGTGCATGAGAATATAACTAAATCCAGAGAAAGCTAATTTAGCTCGGGGTACCGAAAATATGTGCCTACAGGAAACCATATCCTTTCCACGAACGAACAGGTATCGCATGGTCTGATACATAATGGGCGGGGCAAGAAGTCTGAATATTACGTAGCAGAATACGAGTAATAATACGGTGAAGAACAGCTAACGAAATAAAAAAAATAAGAATACTAATCTAAACTTGAAAAGAGTTACTTTCCTTTAGTATTTTATGTAACATTCAAATTACAACACTATCAAAGCACGTTTACTGCTGTTATGGAGTAGATTACAAGCAAAAGAAATACGTAACAGTTTCTCATAAAAGCTCGATTGGATCAAACCTAAAAATGCGTCATCATATTTACAAATTTACAACAAAATATTATGTTCGCCTCACATGTGGTCGGGGCCAAAAACTCCGATGAATCAAAAAATAGCATTTGCCTACACGTTGGATAATATTTACGCCGGTGCTCACGCACATCCAGGCAACCGCTCTAATTCGCATCCGCATCTTGGAAAGCGTAAACAAGGCCAGATACTTGCTCTAAAGCCCTGGAATATCGGATTTTGTGTCAGGTGCACCAGCCAGAGGCATCCACCGCCCAAGAATAGCGTACACATTCGTTTATGTCACTTACTCTACGTCCATTAATGAGGGCCAAAATAAAGGTCTATTTATAGCGCTACCAGTGACGTATTTTTAGGAGCCATCCAGAGAGCGCGGCTGCGTGTGTAAATAAAAATATTGCTTGTTTGCATTGCTACGGAGGAGTGCGAGCTATCTAGTTTTCTCTAGTGTTGGTTTGGGTCTGCAGAAAAACGAACACTATAACAAGATTCCATGCTCGCAGCTCGAAGTCGGTCCACCAACAAACATAAGCTGATTTCTGCCGTAATAAAATCTCCTTAAAAATAAGACGTTGAGTAAAACAGTTTTGTACAAAATATAGGACATAAAGTGCGCCTTGCACATACGCAACATACTTCTCAACCACATGACATCACATGTGCACTAAATTAAGGATATTCAGGAGTTCAGTAGCAGTTAAGCTACTCAGTTACGTTTTGGGTTTTGGTGTTAATTATGAAAGTGCATAAATATTAATAAACATTGAAAAATAATTGAAATTAGTTGATATTGATTTGCAAGCTGAAACAGAAGCTTCAAACCAGAAACTCGCCCAAAGGAAACAAATTGTTTGAAGCAACTGATCTCAAGACTGGAAGACAGATGCTTTATAGCGTAAAAGAAAGCAGTCGCACTAATAATTGATAAATACTCTTGCGTTGATTTTGATCAATTCTATAAAAAAGTTGTAAAACTTATTCCTAACACCGACCTTAATGCTATTAAAGGTATTACAATAGGAAAGCAGATTGTTAAAAACGATAGGCCTTAAAAGAAATTCATAAGTCGTGTAAGAAGGTGTCCAGATACTTAAAAATAGAGGAAACTTGTAACCAGTCAAATAAAAATAAGATTTGTTGTAATATTTACTTTTGTGTTCTTTGAGTTTGAAAATATCCTATCATTTTATTTGTATTCGTATAATTATGGGCTTTAGTCGAAACCAACCACTGAAATATGATAGGTTCTAAATTTAATACAGAATCGAAACGAGCCTAAACCTAATCGCCAGACCGAGGGCTATTTTTAAGATCGGGCGGTGTTTTAGCAGGTAGTTTTAAATTATTGACGGGCCTTTGCGGGAATTAGCCGAGAATCCCATATGGGAATAATGTGACGCCCGGGGCGATGGAGGTGGAATTTTTAGAATGCGAGGGTTCTTACGTTTTTTTGGCAGTTTGTAGGTGAGGTCGCACATAGTAGACGCGATCCTAATCCGCGGCGGGTGTCATTGCACCGCCATTACATGTGTTCTTGGAGTGATTGAATTGTATAAGTTGTATGGAGTATAACTTATGAGAGAGCGGATGAAACGATGATGTCTGTAAAAAGTAATGCTAGTGCTTGCTTAGCAAATGTAGTTATTGAACAGAGGTGTCGAACATTCGTTACTGTTCGCACTGAGGTTGATTGCAGATAGCTTTATTAATTGGGTCGTTGTTCCTTGTTATCGTTAGCCAGGGGTCAACTAGCTGCAGAGAGCGCTCTCGTACCTGGATCAGTGGCCATTCGGCGAGATGGTCTACGATCCTTAACCTGGTAAGCACTTTGCTTATCAGTGATTCCAGCTAGCGCAACTGGGTGGCTTGGGAAGCCCGTCTCCCAAAGATGCCTTGTACCTGTGCCTTTTACGGTCCATGCGGCCACCGTAGTTGCGGGTTACATTGACATGGGTTGGACCCATTGATGCAGTTAAAGTTCGGTTAATGCGTACTAGATGCGGTAAGCATCCGTGTTTTCAAGATTATTAAAGGCACATCATAGAAGGTGCACCGAAGAATATTCCTGATGACGTCTTCTTCTACATGCGACATGGGAACGACGCGGGGGGCATAAAACCCCCTGTACGTATTATGTAATGAGCACATTACTGCTAAAAGCTGAATGTTTGTTGTTTTGCTTGCGTGACTGATTGTGGAACTGGCTGAGTTTATGTTCGCGGACGGGCGTGTGTGACCACCTGCTATATGAAAGGAATCGCCATCGGCCCTACACCCCCAGTATCATGTTCCTGATTTACAACTTCAGACCGCAGGAGCGTTATGGAATTTCTGGTAAGTCGCCAGTTCTTGTAAATTTATGCATGTGAACCGATCTGAATCCAGAAAAAAATAAATTAGCCCGGGGCAGCGAAAATATGTGCCTACAGATTTGTTAAAACTTTCCTCAAAGATCTATTAGAAAATCCACGGTTAAATAAAGAATACCTGAGATGGAAGAACACAAATAACACTAACTGTTACTTATCAAGACATACATTGGTTGTATACAGTACCACGGATGTGGACTACTGACAATTGTGATAAGCATCACCGCATTATATACCACCGAATAGTTTTGCTTCCGATTTTGTGTCATTTTAATTTTGATAAAAATGTGGATGACCACCGACTGAAGTACCTCCGATTCAAAATAACCAACAAGTGGACTACCACCGATACGCATTACCATACCATGGATATACTACCCACTGAAGCGAATTTATAGAATGTTTTACCGAACTGAAAAATAACAAATTGAGCACAAAAATAGAAATGAAAGTGGTTTAAGGATGACTAAACACTCAATGATTAATAACATCAATTGCTTCAGAAAGATACTGTAGTCGCTGCCAAATTATTAGTATTGGAAGAAATGTAAGTTCGTGGTCGTTCACGTAAGATGACACTACAACAACTACTGTCGGATGAGGTCGAAGGTTTTTCAAGTCGGTTGTAAACCCATGCGGCGGTATCTCACTTCGGTGGAATTTCATATATTTTTTTTCATGAGAGTTGGTAGAGAACTTAGTTACTGGTAGCTCTAGTCGGATACAATTCCACATTAATGGTAGTAATTGGTTGTGCAACATCTTTAGAGCATGTTTGTCATTTAAAATTCTTTCTCAATATCTGATTCAGATAGATTTTTCGTATAGGTCTTGATGTCAGAATGCTGCAAGACTTTCACAATTTATTTAGAGGAACACAGTCTTCACCTTCTTTATATAATGCGTGTTTTAAGTGTACAGCTTTTCAGTAGGTGCGTTTGCGTTCACTGATCCAATTAAACACATTGTGTTGGTCGTGGAGAATTTCAGTTTGGAAATTGGAAACAAAGATTGGGATGCATGTGTCGCAGTAGAATCTGCCCTCGTTCGCCCGCAAAACTAAACACGGTAGCTCACGAATCTAAGTATTATATTTCAGAAAGTGTTTTATCCAGTTGCGGAACTAGATGACACATTCTTGAAACTCTTGTAACTTTGCCACACCGTCCCCAACTCGCAGATATGCGGTCTGAATTGAAAATCATAATTACTATTAACGAGCAGCCACAGTTTGTGTAAGGAAAGCCGAAATGAAAAACAAGTAAAGAGAGGGCTGCCTAAGTAAAAAATATAATAATAAAACAGTATTTAAGGATGTTGTAAAAATGCTTTCATCAAAACAAAGAAAATACTTTATTATTTAAGCCCAAAGGTAAAACTGCTCTAAGACTATTTTCTTTAAGAAACGATAACACCGAAACGGCAGAACAAAAAAGGCAGATTCAAACCAAGTTCTGGTATTTCAAAAGTACTCAAGGTGATCGCTTGTCTGTGTAAAGCCTGATTTTGATAGTTCTATGTCTGTTTATATCTTACCCTGCACACCATCCCTGCTTTTTATGTGACACCTCTGCCTTTGATGCGTGTTCGCAGAAGAACTTTTTGTCAGCATCGTTCTCGGTTTATGAACACTGAAGGGTAAATAATCCTAATATTTTGTAAATGTATTAAAAGTGTTCCCAAGGCAAGGAATTATTTAACCAGCGATATCCCAAGTTCACAATAATTTATTGTAGAGAGCCCTATAAAGCCACGTCAGTCTGAAAAACATTTAAATTTTTGATAAATTAAATTTCAAGCCCCTAGTTGTCATGGGAGTTGCTCGATAATTCTTCACTTCGTTTCTGGGATCTTTATGGAGAAGTTACGAAAAGGTCGCGTTAGTTAGATTTTGTTTAGGACTTCTATACAATGAAGCCTGATAGTCGCATAAAACTGTGCTAACACTAGTTGTTCTGTTGCCGTTTACCCTCATGTTAATTGTAATTATTCTTTTATACAGCTAAATTAGCTCAATTTGGAGTTATGGAGATTCCCAAACTTTATCAGGTTTACTTTGATGCTTCACTAAGTACACTATGTAAGTTTGCATGGATTTGATCAGTCCCATTTAAGTGTCTAAAATTATTAATATTTTTTTTTAATTGTTGCAAACTTCCTGGACCACACATGTATGCCCAGTAACATATCTGGTTCGAAGTAGTCACACATTTCTTTTTCTTCGGTGCGTGTTCTACTTCAAGATTTTTTCGTTGCTCTTGCAAACCTTAATTGCCGAGAATTGTGCCCTTATGGTTTTAATTTTGACGCATCGTGAACTCTTCTCTTTATTATTAGCATGTATGTTTAGCAGCAGATGATATTTTGCCCTTTAGAAATATTTTTTGCTATGTCTATTTGAAAGACTGGTACCGCCAATGATTTTACAGCGACGAAAGGGGGAATTGCGTTGAAGAATAACTGAAGCGTTGAAACGTAAATCCTGCTTCTTTGATTGCATATTTTTTTATGTTTATAGACCTAGTCAGTTTGCATTTGTATGTTTTTATTGTTAATCAGGCCGGAATGTGGTAATTTTGCATAACAAAATGTGCGTGGATCCGATCCCGCGAATGAAGTGTTTAAATTCGTGTGTGTTCAGCGGCTCTCGCTGGTATTTTCAACTTAAGCATCTTTCCCGGGAATCAATTTATTAGCCAACGGGCCCTGCCCCAAGTAAGATGTGGGTGAGCAGCTCCGATTGGATTCTGCGTAATCTCCTACGGCGTATTAAATAGAAGCAGTTAGAACTCTTGCGGTACATAGTTGCAACCTATAAGCGTTTGTGGGTCCCACAAGTCAGTGTTTGTGGGTCCAGGAAATAAAATTTTTACTGTGTACAGTAGGGAACAGGTACGCAAATTGCGACACACGCAAACGAGAAGTTCTCAAGGATTTGTAACGTCAGTCAGTCGAGTAGCATCAAAGTCAACACTCCGCTTCCTTCGTGTGGAATTCACATACGAGTCATTCAGGCTTTGCATGTAACAACCCAGGACGAGCTCAGCACGCAGCAGTTTGCATATTTCGACGATTCACAGGTAACTTGATACATACAGGAAATATTTTCAGTTAGCGATAAGTGTTCGCGTTTATTGCGAGCAGCTTTCGCGGGCACAAACGAATCCGCTTACGTACGTGGATTGTTTCGGGTTTTCACGCATGCAAGGATATACAGGGCCAGCTTCAAACAATACTGACTACAGGTATTTCAATTGTTCGCGTTTCGAAGGGCAGCTATTTCAGCTCTACTTTAATATCGTTTTATGTATGACAATCGTAATTACACTAATTGCTTTGACTGTTAGATGATCGTAGAACCAAGCTCTATTTCCCGTAGTTTTGATGCTATTTATAACACGGTGTGTGTCAGCAATGGTCATTTATTTTAAGGTCTTCACATCGACGGCATATGCCGTTTTGAACCACAGCTACCGTTACCCGCTTCTTCGAACGCTCTTTGAGCCCTGAGCCTGATTGACATCTGTACAGTTTCAGCCTAAGACGCTAGTGCTCAGAGATGTGAGTTTTTACTGAACGTCCTGTTTCACCAATGTATACAACATTACAAGAGCAAGCGACTCTATAAACACCTTTAGATGGCATAGTGTGACATAGTCCAATCGTTCGTTACTTAATGACAATAGCCGTGAATGCTTCCGAAATCACAATTGGTGTGTTGGAATTAATATGCCGCTTACTTTCGTCATAATCGGTGCCTGAGGCTGTTGACCGCGGCGATTTCCGATAAGCGCAACAGCGCCATGGTACGCGAAGCTATCAATAGAGCAGTACTATGGCAGTTCAACCAGAAGCTAAAATAGCTTTACCGATAGGCAGCCAGAAGGGTAAAAAATCAAGATGCTTAACCCGTGTAGAATAGTTGTGTCCAGCGCTGCAGCTTCTATAGTTTTAGCTTCAAGGAGCTGATATCTCGGTGGTAAAGTCCTTGCTAAAACCGTTTTCCTAAGCCATGTCAATTCTTCGGTTGAGAACCTACCCTGATGAGACCGTTTTCCCGACAAGTCGATTCTTTCGGTGGCATATTTCCCTGTTAAAGCCGCTGTCTCGAGCAAAGCCGATTCTTTTGTGGCGAAATTTGACACATCAAATCCGATACCGAAACCCCATAAGTTGGCCAGGTACTCATCGACGGCAAGGAAAGGATTAGGGTGCCCGATTGAAGCCCCAAGTCAATATTGCCGTGCGCCGTCGCCCCAAAGTGATCTTGATACCTGGACAGCGGCTCCGCAGCATATTACAATGCCATAGCACGAGCAACCTCATTCTTAGAACAAACAAACCTTGGACTTTGATCATCGCTGTAATTAAGAAAACCGCTGTTAAAAGACTGAAGCCAGGCCAATCAGTAGGTGCTAATTTGATTACAACCGAAGCCAGAAAACTACTCGGAGACGATGGCATATCAGTTATTCATCAAATAGATCAGCAAATCTGGGAAACTGGATTATGGTCTGATGATTGGAAAACGTCGGTTTTCGTTCCGTTGCACAAAAAGAGATCTTCCAGTGGTAATTACTGCCTCCTAGCATTAATATCTCATGTTACCAAATAGTGTCGTCTCGAGCCATTTCTAATATGGCAAATATATCCTGAACAGGCTGGTTTTCTGAAAGGGCGAGGCACTAGTGACTAGATTATGTACCTTCGCCAGCTGATAGAAAAATCAAGAGATCTGCTTTTATACCTTTGTTCTGTCGATTATTCCAAAGCATTCGACAATGTTATATGGAGAAAACTATTGAACATGCTTGGTGAGATGGGTACACCGACACACCTATCCGTTATGATACAGCATGTGTCGACGTTTGACGATTGTCAAGTACTGTCTATTTGCGCATTCTCTCATTCTTTGGCCATATAAATAGAAGAACCGATAATATGGAAAAATTAATTAGATAAGAGGACATTGTCAATGTGCTGGCTCAACACTACAAAAGATCTCTTACAAACCTATTTTGGTGAAGCTGTATATCTCTCAAACAACCGCGATAGATGGTATACCACAGTCAGACGAACAATTCAAAACATGGAAACAACCTGATACCAACAAGCTCACGAATTCTAAAGTTATGGATCATAAAACGTCTGCCACGACGTGTAAAAATGAAAAAGAATAGTTTAGAAAGCTTCCTACTTCCGTGGTGACGAAGCTCCCGTTCAGAAAAGAGGATGTCCTGAGGTCTGCCTAGGCGTAATTATAGCACTTTGCAATACCCCAATGATCTGACGATATACAACGAAGTCCTCCAAAGCGCCCTGCTGCCGCTCGGACTCCTGTCAAGGTAAATTTCGTCCATTTATGGCCCACCGATCGTTACCAACTGCTAAAACACGATCTTTATCAATATCACAGCCCTGCGTAAAGAGAGTTCCGACTGGCCTCATACTTTTCTGACACGTCAAAAATCCGCCGTAAAGCACGCAGCAGCGTCCAGGATGCGTATTGCTAAATAGCCGGACACTAATCAAGAATGTTGCATTGGCTGCCTAACTAAGCAGGTATTTACAGGCTTTCCAAACCCGAGTACAGCTTTTATTTACTGTCGTGTACATAAATTCCTACAATTTATTTCATTTTAAGAGATGTTGAGTTGTATTCATCGAAACCAATATATTTATGTTTTTACGACTACTCTTATTCTGTTTTCACTCGAAAGTCTTAAGGGCAAGTAATTGTAAAAAAGTAACTTTGATGAATTTAACTTGAGCAGAGCAGAAGCTTACAATCTCGAAATATTAAAACAGAAACATTTTAGACAAAGAAGAACTAATCACAGAAGCAAAGACATTATTCTATAGATCAGAATTGCTGAATAAACACCGATTCAAAATAACAGCAACAAATGGAATACCGGCGAAGGGTAATAGGCAAAACAAGAAGAGTAGAATGGGGCTACCTTGCCCCCACCACTTTTAATTGATTCGCGGATTCGCGGTTTAATTCGCGGATTTATTCGCGTATTTCGCGGTTTTAATTCGCGGATTGATCCAATTAATTTCGTGGTTTGATCTAATTAATTTCGCGGTTTGATCTAATTAATTTTCACACGTGCTACTGATTAAATTACGCATTAGCTTCCGATTAAATTACGCGCGGCCATTTTTAATTTGCTTCTGGAATTACACGTCGGCCATCTTGGTTTTCTGGTGCGAATATTTGAATTTAAATTTTTTCAGATTTTTTTTCTAAGTTCAATTTTTTTATTTTAAACTTCCCGGGGTGTCGGCCATCTTGGTTTTCTGCGCGCGCACTTCTCACGGCTGTCGTTTTTAATTTTTAATTTTCGCTGCCAGAATTTAAAACAAACTATTTTTTGAGAAATATGATTTATAAGAACGGGAATGTATAGCTTAGTGTGTTTAAAGGTAGATACAATTTTAAAAAAATTAGATTTGTAACAGCTTTTGCTAGAAATAATTCGGCTATTTTTATAATTTGTACCTGCTATATGGATGGATTAACGAGATTCTCATTGTCCCTACCTACTATAGGAAATTTCCGATCGGTTGGCGATAAGAGGTAAAGGCAGATCGTCAATATAAAAACGAGTTACAAATT
Organism: Agriotes lineatus; assembly: GCA_940337035.1. NCBI lineage: Eukaryota > Metazoa > Arthropoda > Insecta > Coleoptera > Elateridae > Agriotes > Agriotes lineatus. The sequence goes on along the minus strand of CALNHX010000979.1, from coordinate 22,047 downwards.
TGATCTTAATATATTCCTGAAATACTAAGTATGAAAAGGTCTCATATAATATTATTAAATTATTTATAAAACCGAGGCTATTATCCATTTTTCATATTTGAAATGCTAGAATATGATTAATTTTATGCTGCCATGCGTAATTACAAAAGACATTATAGCCCCGAGGAGGCTTTCTATTTTGTCATCCTCAAATGGCCTAACAGGTCGTTGCCTGTCGGTCACAATTATATATATCGGCAATAAGATAACATGAACAAGAGGATACACGTATTGCTTGAGTAAGAAAGAGATAAACATAGTAGCAAATATTCGTTGTAACACCGAGATTGACATGTTTGGTTTTATTTTATTAAGTAAGCGTCTGAAACTGTGTCATTATATCGATAAAAACTGCATTTTAGTTTAAAAAATTCCAGTATAAATGCAAACTGACGAAAATAAAAACGCAATTGACCACAAATTAACAAAAATTTGAATAAAACAGAATTTCGTTGAAAAATGTTCTGTTTTAGTTTTAAAAATTCCAGTATAAATGCAAACGGACGAAAATAAAAACGCAATTGACCACAAATTAACATAATTTTGAATAAGAACGCTCAATTTCGTTGAAAAAATGTTCTGACACCGTCATTTCACTTAAAATTTTACAAAAACTGACATGTCACTTGAAATTATACAAAAAACGACATTTTTATCCAATAAGCGATAAAAAATACACCATCTCACATTATTTCACTTAAAAAATGATCACAATTGGTTTTATAAATCGTTTTGTAAAACGAAAATGATGTAAAAGCAGTTTTTAGAGTTATTTCTAAGCATAATTTTGCAAATGCTTTACACCTTTTTCTCTAACTTGTTGCAATTTTAGTAAGATTTGAATAAATAACAGCAATTTCATTGAAAAATATTCTACTACAATCATTTAGAAAAGCAAAATTGCCGTAACGTAGACTCGCTGTGCATTTTATTACAGAAATTCTTATACTTTTGATGAAAATATATGCATGTTGACAACAAATTAACATAAATTTGCTTTAACTTGTTGCATTTTTAATAAGATTTAAATAAAAACACACAATTTTGCTGAAAAATGTTCTGGTCCACATCATCTCACATAAATTTTTACAAAAACTGACATCATGTCGCTTGAAATTATCCAAAAAAACATTTTTACTCAAAATACGACGAAAATTGAAGAAAAATCACGCATTTCACATCATCTCACATAAATTTTTACAAAATCGACATCATGTTACATAAACTATGCATAATTTTGCAAATGTTTTACACTTTTTTATAAAATGCATCGCTCAAAATTAAAAGAAATCGCAATTTCGTTGAAAAAATCTACTACCACAATCATTTCGATAAACAAAATTCAAAAATTCTTAGACTTTTGATAGAAATACATGTATGTTGACCACAAATTAACATAATTTTTGAATAAAAACGAGCAATTCGTTGAAAAAAAATGTTCTGACACCATCAAAACACGCAATTTCATTGAAAAATCTTCTACCACAAGCATCTCGATAAGCAAAATTTCAGTTACGTAGGCTCATTGTTCATTTTTATTACGAAAATTAACTCAAAATTGAACAAAAATCACACAATTACACAACATCTCACATAAATTTTTACAAAAATCGACATCATGTCACATAAATTATACACAAAATGACATTTTAATTCAACACACGATAAAAATTTTATAAAAATCACCCAATTACACATAATCTCACATAAATTTTTACAAAAACTGACATCATGTCACTTGAAATTATACAAAATATATGTATGTTGGCCACAAATTAACATAAATTTGAATAAAAACACGTAATTTCGTTGAAAAAATGTTCTGGCCTCGTCATTTCACTTAAAATTTTACAAAACTGACATCATATCACTTGAAATTATACAAAATATCTGTACGTTGATCACAAATTAACATAAACCTGAATAAAACACACAATTTCGTTGAAAAATTTGCAAATGTTTTACACTTTTTATAAAATGTATCGCACAAAATTTAAAAAAATCATAATTTTTATATTATATCACGTCATTATGAAATCGTAGATTGGCTTTTTTGAAATTTTACACTTTGTAACTGTAAAATAACTTCAAATACTAATATTTTAGCTTTATATTTTGTAATTATTGCAGATTCGTGAAAAACAGAAGCAGAGTAGAATTAAAAAAAACACAAACACTTTGTAATAAACAAATATATTGTTCTTATTTCGTATAATACTTAATAATATAAAAATAAATGTACAGCTGAATGTCTTATTTTCTAAAAATTCGCTAGCAATTTACAAAACTGTAGTTTGAGGTGCACAACATTTCAAATTAAAAAGGCTGCAAGTAATAAAATCAGAATTTCATTGTGTCGTTTTAAAGTTTAAGATGCACCCAATCTAAAATTCCCTTCGTTTTTGATGTTGATGACATCTGCCTTAGAGGCAATTTTTCTAACGGCCCTTTTTTGGAGGCGTTTCCTTATCGGCGTTCTTCTGACTGAACCTTTTTGATGTGGACTTGGATGAGTAGCTAATGTTTTTAATTTATATTCTAAATGGGGCTCGCAGTTATCAGTTTCCATTTCGGTTTTTCCTGTAGTATCAGTCGGGGTTGGCACTTTTTGTTGCTTAGGTTTAGGCAACAGCACATGAGCAACGTTAAGGTCTTTGATGTAATCAGCAAACTGTAGGCGTCCGGGTGGATTAATAGTTTTTCGAGGCCTCAGAGTGTCGTGAACTAAATCGACTATGTTAGACGTCGGTAAAATTTCACCCTTTATAGTAACGGTACCCTTGTGATCCCAGCTCACATCGTTTGAGGCACTCAAAATGTGTAGGAAAACTTCAGCTTTTTTCTTAAAAGTTTTGGGAAGTGTAGATAAAATAACGGCATTTGATAGGCTGTTACTGGTTGATTCAATAGGTATTTTGATTGGCTGCCGTGCCTGGTTTGTGAAATGAAGGAATCTCTGTAAGACTTGGTTGTACTGTCCCCATTTATCGTGATCAGTTAATTTGGACTTTAAAACTTTTTGCATTTCGTCATCAAGCTGTGATAATATTTATATTTTTCTCCGTATTCTCGCTAGATTTAAGACGTTGGACAAATTCCGGCGATACAATCAACATCTTCCGCTCTTGGTCCATTTTAGTCGAAAAGGAGCTCAGTCGTTTGTTCTGGTAGACTTGTCGTGAATAAACTAACTTAAAATCAAGATTTTCATAATAAATATATTAAAAAAATATGGCAGGTACGGGAATCGAACCCGTATTCTCTCTCGAGATCAGAGCTTAAATCGGTCGCCTTAACCATTCGGCCATCCTGCCTACCCTGTATAAACGAGCACTCTCTGCATAATTAAGAAAACATTTTTATACTGGAATTTTTTAAACTAAAATGCAGTTTTGATCGATATAATGACACAGTTTCAGACGCTTACTTTATAAAATAAAACCAAACATGTCAATCTCGGTGTTACAACGAATATTTGCTACTATGTTTATCTCTTTCTTACTCAAGCAATACGTGTATCTTCTTGTTCATGTTATCTTATTGCCGATATATATAATTGTGACCGACAGGCAACGACCTGTTAGGCCATTTGAGGATGACAAAATAGAAAGCCTCCTCGGGGCTATAATGTCTTTTGTAATTACGCATAGCAGCATAAAATTAATCATATTCTAGCATTTCAAATATGAAAAATGGATAATAGCCTCGGTTTTATAAATAATTTAATAATATTATATGAGACCTTTTCATACTTAGTTTTTCAGGAATATATTAAAATCAAATTTGTAACTCGTTTTTATATTGACGATCTGCCTTTACCTCTTATCCCCAACCGATCGGAAATTTCCTATAGTAGGTAGGGACAATAAGAATCTCGTTAATCCATCCATATAGCAGGTACAAATTATAAAAATAGCCGAATTATTTCTAGCAAAAGCTGTTACAAATCTAATTTTTTAAAAATTGTATCTACCTTTAAACACACTAAGCTATACATTCCCGTTCTTATAAATCATATTTCTCAAAAAATTGTTTGTTTTAAATTCTGGCAGCGTGACGTCAGAGCAGGGAAATGACGTTTTGTTCAAACCCTTTATATCCAAGAAGCTTCAGTGGCTCTGCGGAATGGGCCTAAGACTGATGGCCAGAAAACTAGGGTTCAAATCCCACTTGGGGCCCGACGCAAATAGCTTTTTTAAATATAAATAGCCCTTCTGTGAATGCAAGAGAGAGACAACCAAGGAGCAGAAGAGCGAGATAAATCTATCAGTTTGAAATTCAAATATTTCCGCGTTAATTAAAAATTAAAAACGACAGCCGTGAGAAGTGCGCGCGCAGAAAACCAAAATGGCCGACACCCCGGGAAGTTTAAAATAAAAAAATTTAACTTAGAAAAGAAATCTGAAAAAATTTAAATTCAAATATTCGCACCAGGAAACCAAGATGGCCGACGTGTAATTCCAGAAGCAAATTAAAAATGGCCGCGCGTAATTTAATCGGAAGCTAATGCGTAATTTAATCAGTAGCACATGTGAAAATTAATTAGATCAAACCGCGAAATTAATTAGATCAAACCACGAAATTAATTGGATCAATCCGCGAATTAAAACCGCGAAATCCGGGAATAAATTCGCGAATTAAACCGCGAATCCGCGAATCAATTAAAAGTGGTGGGGGCAAGGTAGCCCCATTCTACTAAGAAGGGATAGAATAAGACACCAAGTATATATAAGAGATGATTTAAAACAAGTACCAGCAATCAGTTAAACAGAAAAGTAACAATTAAAAGAACAAAAAAAAATATCAACCGAGAGTGGATGGAAGACCAGAGGTAGACTCCAAGTCCAATGGGAAGATAGCGTCATATATTGAGGAAGTTAAGAAAATGGCGAAAGAACGAATACTATACGTACAGGAAGGATTAATTTCTCTGTCCGTTCAGGCAATATGCTGCAAATGTAGATGTCAAATAATCTTGACATGATCATGTCTTCAAAATAGCAAAAATTAGCCTGTCAAGAATAAGCTGTATATTCCTTAACAGCTGTGGATACTCGGCAAGACAGATGGTCGGTCGTATAACCATCCTTAGAATACCGCTTTTGTATCTGGACATCAACTTTCAAGTAAGACTAGCCGACTCTGTAGAAGAGAGCTATACCCTTCATTGGAGATTCTGAACTTATCACGACCGAGCTGAAGAGTTTGCATCACTAAAGAAAGGTTGTCGCCTTTTTATTCGAAGAAGGATGCTCAGTGGAACTGGTTCTTTTAGCTCCACGAAGAAGGGTACACGCTAGAAATGCACGATACAATTTAAAGGATAATCCCTAACATTCCTCTGGAGAATTCTCTTTCAGCCAATGTTTTTACTGCTAATACAACCTTCAGTGCTTTAACACAAACTGCATCATCACTTTCGTATTCACGCCGCCCGTAAAGTGATGGATAGACCCAAATCACACAAAAATCTATAAGAAAAACTAATAAAAGAAAAAATGGGACTAATCCACTCCTCATAATAATAAATTGGATTGAGACAGCTCAACCACGAGCGACAAAAATTCCTTCAAGAAATAAAATGCCCTTAACAATAATAATAACCTTCCTAGGCCCACCAAACCGATTTAGCACCCAATATGCCGTAGTTACAGCTGCGACTTTTGCAAAATTGACTCTGACAAAAACTGAACGGATAGACCGCAGCGATAACAATAAAAATTAATGGCCTCGCACGAGATCATAGGAAAATTGTGTGAATGCAGGAGACAATAGGTCGCATGTCCTTGGCAGCCGCGGCGCCATGCGTGGTAGGAATATTCCTGGCGTTCAAGGTGCAGCCACGAAGGGTCTATTTTAGAAATTTCGCTATTTTGAAAGCGCTCGGGAGCGCGGGCCAAGAATTTTGGACGCTAGACTGGCCTAAATATAGCGGAAGCTCACGAACTCGCAGGTAGTCATACTATCGCGCTTATGAATGTAGCCGTTTAACGCAGCAAATCTTCGCCGTGGGAACAGGACGCCCCATATCGGCAATAAGCGCGATATTTGTGCCGATACACTTTCAGCGTCGCACAAGACGAGAGATGAGTTCACCTCCAGTCCTGCAATAAAATGTTTCCTAGTATTTAATAACGCCGTTTTATTACTTTCTAGGGTTGTAAAGTTATGTTGAGAGAAGATCTTTCTACAAACGTTTTTGCAAGAAATTCTTTAAAATATTTCTTTCATGGGCTTATAAATCTGTTAAACCCACAAGCAAACGATCGAAATTAATACGTACCTACATTGACCCAAAAGATTTGTCTAGTGATAATTCCAGGTTACTTAATTGAAAAAGCAGCTGTACTCAGACCTTAATAAGTCATACACTTTAAAAAGTAAGAGATACAAGGCCAATTAAAGCTATTGCTCAAACGCAAACTTTAGCTTTTCATGGTACACCCTATTTGTGCTAAGAGGTCTGGCGACCGATTGAAGGTAGTGTAACAAGAATTGTATTTCAGGGACGGTTTAAATATGTATAGACTGACTAAAATGTAATTGTGAACATCATGCAGAAGGAAAAGCAATTCATTCCCAAGAAGCGTTATTCAATTCCAGATATATAGTACCAATAAATGTTGGGACCCTGAACAAAGAACCAGCATTTAGCAAAACTTGGTAAAATTTTTACAAGTTGCAAACAAAAAATACGCATGTCGCATGTTTGCAACAATATTAACCACGCAGAGCCGCAATTTTCAGTATAGGATTAACCACGAGTTACTGCCTCAAAGCAAATATTTAGATTAATAATTCGCCGTCCAGAAATTATTCAGCCGTCTGCAGGTATTATACCGCAACATTAATCAAAGCGCAGACAAGAGCTCTTGAACTCTACAATAACATGGACAGATAAATGGATGGATAGCAGCTACAAAGTTTGAGCACTGTATTCAACAGCGTACTGGAACTACGTTCTGTAAGAGTCCCCATGAAATGGCTTCTGTGTTCTCTCAGTTATAACAAAAGGAAATTATTATAAAAAGCAGGCACATTATATGATTATTTCCCATGGGATAAATAAGCTATATGTGAAGAAACTGGAAGCTGGTGTATAAAAATAAACAATCAAGAAGTTAAAATGGCTTTTGGTATAATGAACTCAACAGAAGACATATGTCTAATATCCATGTCGAAACCTAATTTATAAATTTCTAGCCTAAGTGCAACTTAAACGTCGCAAGAAACGAGAGCTTAAGGCGTCAGGTTCAACGACTTATTGTGACATATTTCGCTAAACCATATGGAGTAGACGAGATGCGACATATGATAAGCTGGAGAAATCATAAACGCTCACGAAAACAATGACAGCTACTGCCAGACACAAACAATACGTTTATTGAAACAGTGGGCCTTAACACACCAAATGACATGTTATACATAAATATTTAGAAGATAGATATTGCATAAGCAGCATATGAACGAACAGTATACAGAATTACATAAGAAACAAAGGTTTGTTTAGATAAGGGCGATCTGAATCGATTCAGAAAAGTAGGAAAAAACCCTAATCGAAAAACGGTGATGACTTGCGGATGCATTAATAGATATGGTATTATTTATTACTTACAAAACAAGTCCACTATATAATTGCCGAATAGTGGGTTATTATTTATATAGTGTCCGCCAAAAAGTCGGCATATGGGAAATTTTTTTATTTTGGATTTTCCAAAAAAACTTTTTAAGTCAATAATTTGTGCTCGTCTAAAAATCTACTTAGCTTCTATCATATATACCGAGTGATTTTGACTTCTTTAGAAAATGGAGTTTTTCGATATTGTCAAAATCAGAAAAGTGCTATTTTACTGATATTAAGTAAGATTTCAATGAGATTTTTATAGAGTGTGTTACTTTTAGCTAACTAAACAATCTCAAGGCCAAACAACCCCTGATTTTTTCAACTTTAGCTAAAAAAATTCAAATTTTTAAATATTTTTCAAAATTTCAAATACCAAGACTTAATATTAAAACTCAAAGTTTTTTATGTAAAGACTTTAAACGCTTATAATTGAAAAACATAATGTAAAATGTTAATTACTGTTTTAGATTTTTTTATTATTTACCGAAAAGTACTATGTTTGCATAATTTTTACGTTCTTATGCGAGGTGCTTTTTAGGAGAAATATTTTTCAATTATAATTAATATTTATTTAAATGGCTTCAAGAAACTCCAAATCTAGACCTGTTAATAAATTACTGTTACAAAAATCCTGTAAATGTTCTTTTACAGTTGTCTAAATGAGGACAATTTACATGTTCTAAAAAATCTCTTCCTATGTATTACGTAACTATTATTTAGTTAAATAAGTAAATGTATTAACATAAATGACTCTTATCTCATGGCTCGGGTCTCTACATCCTAGCAAGTATTGTTAAATATTAAGAACTACTGCAAATACATTTGCTATCAAATTGAATATTTGGGTTCGTTTATAATAATTTTGAAACTAAAAACTTTGAATACTACGAATTTAACTACTGGGATAGTTTCTATGCAGAATTTATAGCTAATGGGACTGAATTAGAAAATATGGCATTCCCACCTTACAAATTGTGCCAAGCAAATTCGCTTTTTTCAATAAACAGTTCAGTTCTATGTGATTATGAGCCTGTCACTCTTACCACTAGGCTAGCAACGCGTTTTTTGAAGAGTGACAGACTCGTAATCAAAGCGATCAGTGGCCCGGGTTCAAAGCCCGAGCTAGGCAAGAGTGTACGTGAAAAGACGTACAAAAATCAGTTCTTCTCAGGACCAGGAGTTCATTCACCTGAGAACGGGAGTAGATCAAAAAACCCCGAAAAGTCGTGGGATAAAAACCCAAGACAGTGAAAAAATGCCGATAAAATACCTCCTCCAAAAATGTGTGTTCCAGTTTTTCCCTGCGCCAAATTTCCAGCCAAACAGAAGAGCTATGCAGAACTCATCTTGGGAAAAAATAAAAAAGGAAAAAAAGGGTAAAGAAAAAGGCATGATATTTCCTGTGACCAAGAGATGTTTTACTTTCAAATACTATCACATCCTGAATTAATCAGACGGGCGCGCCATTCATCAAACCTATCAAAGCAAATCTGCAATAGACTATTGACGATTTGTTGGGATCAATCGACTCACGAAGTTTTATCTAAAGGATCCCCAAATAGACGTCTTATAGCTTTGAAAATAAAATTATGATTCCTAAAAGCTTTAAAACGAAATGAAGATCAGAAAATAGCTACACCCCGAAGCTGCACACAGAAAATTCCCCTAAAACATAAATGCCAATTGCGAATCCAAAAATTTACAAAAACAGTGGAAATTTAAGCGCGCACCAATTAGTCCTATAGATATCGCAACCAAAATGCAGGCGCGTGCCGGGAGCTTAACAGAGGAAGATTGCTGGCGCTGGCCGTGTGAAGTGCTCTTGTTCGCGAGCGCAAGTGTTGCTGGAGTGAGATATACTGCTCAAAACAATTTGGAAATAATATTTAAAAATCAGACGGTTTAAGATAACATTTTCAATTATTTTTATATTTCGAGTATTATAAAATATCCTTTAATTATTCTGAGCAGTGTAGTTTTTGGAGTTACACTCCCGTGCCAAGGGAGGACGAAGTCCTTGCGTTTTCTATTGAACTACAGAGGAGGAGAAGTGTTGAAATAGAGATGAGTTTCACAAAGTGTCTGAAGTCCTGCCTACAGAGGAAGAGATAGCGTCAAAGGGTGGCGTAATAGCAAGGTCATCGCCTTGACGAGCTGTGAAATTCAAGTTCAGTTGTTTTGTAACCGGAATGAGTCGAATCGAGACCACATCAAATGATTCACTTGATGTGGTCTCGATTACGATTACGATAAGAAGAAGCGTTTGAGCGCAGCTTCCTGTGTTCTGTGCGCACTACGCTTGAACATATGATCCATGAGCTACACGCGCAAAGGCACTGTGAAAGCATCTGTGATTTAATAATATTGTTTCGTGTGCTATAATCACAGTGAAATCGTAGAAGCAGCTGCCGGATGGCTGACTTAATCAGTGTTAACAGAAAAGGGTAGTAGATGCAACGTTTCGTGGGTAGATTTAATTATTGTTAATACAAATGCGTAGAGTTGAAAAAACGAGAAAAGCGATTCTTCAAATAAAACCCAGTTTTTTTCATGAAAAAAACAAGTAACTGTTTTTCATCATTGAAATACATGTAATTACTATAGTTAAATGACAACGCTATTTTTCTTCGAGGGCTCCCACCGTTGAATAAATGTAATTGTGTTATTTTTCACTAGTATATTTATCTGTGGTGTTTTTCACTGTTATTTTATAATTTTTCTTTGTTTGAAAAAAAATCATTTACAGCTCTGGAAATGCGTAGTAGATAAAGTTTTTCTGCGTAGATTGATAGCTACAGCAAATGCAGTGTAGACACATCTATTCATAGCTTAGTACTTAAGTTTATTGTTACTAACACTCATTTTACAGGAAACCTATTTGTAGTTGATTTGCATGCAAATCAAAGCTTACCAGCAGCATAGGTCAACTTCTGATTCATTTCACCCACGACTGGGAGTAAGATAACTAAGAGATATTTCATTGCCATTGAGGTAGCTGCCAATATAAGAGGACAAAATAATTAACGAGAACGTGGCGACGTGTCCCATTATAATATATGTCTTCCGAGCTGCAGGGATACTATGTAAATTTGGAAAGATTTGTCAAAAGGCACATGTGATACAACTTAAAAGGTACGTTCCATCAACGTTCACCATCTAGGGATAGCTTTGAAGCGGCCTGGTTGATTGCCCGATCCACATTCAATTGAGTTGGTTAAGCCATCAGCTGTAAAAATGGCAGAGATCATGTGTGGTCAGAAAGAAGCCAAGAAATTGAATTCAGTGTTCTTGTGCCTTGTAAAATAATTTCCATCTTAACAGAAGTTCTGAAGGAAGAAGTGATTGCTTCAATAAAAGAGAGCAAACTTGCTATTCAGCTTGATGAGACCAAGCAAACCAGTTGAAAATCTCAGCTGATGGTTCCGATGCAATTAAAGAAGAAGTCTTTTTTGTTCTCTCAAGTTGAGAGCTCGTAAAAGTAACGTTTTCATGAAGGCTATTAAATACTTTAAATTTAAAATTGTATAGGTGCTCGATTTATTTGCAGTACTGATCAAATTTGCTGCCGCCGTTAAGAGACACTTACTAGACTACTCGTAATCTATTGCGGGAGTTTGTTGCGAGCCGATGCCGACGGATTCATTGTGGCGCTGTAAAAGGGCAGCTATTTGGTCGTTCACGTACCTATGATAATGTTTGGTAATCTGTGGAAAGTGTTGCCAGTTCTGGAGGGAATTCTTCAAATCGTCTTGGGGCTTACTTCCGTTTCTTTTTATTGCACTGCTGGGTGAAGTGCCATCGTTTTCGACTGAGATCCTTAAGATCTCCCCGAACTTCACCTTCGCTGTTGTAAATTTACAATTTGTTTTCCTTCATTTGTTGCGTTGTGCAATTACACTGAGTGAGCAACGCTTTCGATGAGCACCCATTAAGGCCTCATTGAAGATTAATTTGGTATGCTATTTATTGTACTTTGCATTGATGTGATTTCAATGTGTATATAAACTAAGATACAACAGGTATCGTTATTTTGGGTGCACCCCGATGCTTTAATATTTGATTAAATTTAAGTATGCCAGTTACTATTACATTGTTGAGTTTTAACATTTGAAACATTTGAAAGCCAACTGTAGGTACTTACTGATATATTGTTCACCATTACACATTTTATTTTAAATTTGTGTTTCAGTTACAGCAAACTGATCTCGGACTGCGCCGTTATTTGTATGCATTTCAGATCATTGTGATTTTGGCTTCGAGTTTATAAGTTCTTGTTTCTATCTGGGCATATTTGTTGTGTAAGGCTCATTAGCGCCCAATGTATAATGATGAATGAAGTTAAGCTCTTGTAACTACCCCATGCCTTCTTCAGTGTTAGCTGGTCGACACACAAATGTATTCATGTAGTCACCATAGTTTGAATTTGATATCACTCTCTTTAATTTGAATTTAAAAACAATGTAGTAAAATCAGTTTAACGCCGATGACAATATCCCAATTGCTTTGACATCAAAACGCGTCAAGGTTGATGGGTTAAAAATGAAACAATTTATTTTCTCTAAAATCTGAAGTGACAAAGTGTTCACTTAAATTTTGTCTGCTATTTACTATTGCAGTATATTTTTCATTTGTCTAATTCGAATTTTACTTTTACCGTTTACTTATCGTAATACAAACTTTTCATATTTATGACTGAATTCTTCATTCCAATGCAATGGGTAACGATCAGCAGAACTGTATTTTTTCAAATGCCCTATTAAGTCAAGGATAAACAAGCACTCTCTATGCTAAGAAAATAAAGAGAACGTCCAAAGTTAATAAAATAACAAACATTGCAACCCCTGTAGAATAGTTATTGTTTCATCATATAGTTGGAACCTTAACTGTGGAAAGTGTCTATCATTTCCATATTGCTTTCAAGGTATTCAGGTCATTCTTGTCTATTAATCTTCGATAAAGGAATACGCTATAAGAGAAGATTTCTTACCGTCTCCTTATCAACTACGTATTTCTTACTGTTTACTATAAAGTGTTATCAACTTCTTCTCTACGTATGCTGTTTATAAAAGATTTTTCTGAAAGAAAACAAAACTGAACATTTAAAAATAGACTGTGTTAGTCCTATTGTTGTGACATTTGCTTATTTATTGCCAACCTTTGCGCCGTTTCACCGCGAAATCGTGGCTTGTATTTAAGTTTGTGATATTAATGTCCACGTGGATTATTGTAAGATTGTGGTTTTACTGCCAAGACGTAGGCTGGTGTGTTCAATGTCTATTATGTTCCAGTTTGCAAATACAGGACTCGGTTTAAAGCTGCGAACAATATACTCAATAGTCTTTGGTCTCCAGAACAGTTCTTTCAGTATACAGTTTTAACTTTGAACACTAAACTAATCGAACGGATCCAGACAATTGGAAACGCGAAAAATCTATAAAATTTTGGCACTCATATGTGTTTCCTGACCTAGTTAGCTATTTTGTCAGATTTACTGCAAGAGTTACAAAAAATAGTACGTCAGCAGTTCATTTTCGTCTGCATGATCCTTTTGGCAGGAGAATGGTGCATTTCAAAAAATGACAAAATAATGAATTGTTCTAGATATGGAGCCATAGTAAGTAAAATAATCTGGTCAAGCTATATATACCTGTAACAAATGATACTAATAGAAAGGGATCTTTATGAGGTTCACATATTTTCTTGCCAGCACATAATTTTCTAAAACCACTCGTGATGCAACTGCAATCAAGTGGAAGTAGGCCAAGCAAATCATTCAATAAAGACATATTGATTTATAGAGTTTATACGCGTAATAACGCTCTACACTACAAATCCTAAACCCAGAGTGAGTCTGTTGCACGTTACAAAATATCTACACAAAAATCTGCCGAGGTATTTAAAAGCACTCCATTAACGACATTTGTTCTTCGCAATTTCCTTGCTAACCACGTTATTCGCCAATGCTGCCATATTTGACGCTCCATGAGGCAACGCATGGTGTAAAAATTAAGTTATTCCGAATTTTGGCGCTAAAATTAATTAGCAGGGGTTAGCAGAGGGTTAATGGAATTTCCGCGGCGTCAAACAAGGGATGTGTGGCAAGGTTCAAACGGCGCGGTTTATAAAAGACCGATGCGAAGGGCTAATCAGTGTTAATTTTTCAGCAGAGTTGCGTGTCTGTTTGAATTTGGGCTAATCAGAATTGTGCTGTACCAAAAAGGGACCTACATTCGAAAGGTCATAACCGCCGGTCGTATGTTTGAAGTTTCTTTTGTTGTTCGAGTTTGGCTTGTGCTTTGAAATTTCAATTGACCAAAATGACTGTGACAAAATATAATTTTCCAGTTTTTAGTTAAAGATTACACTTCATGCAAACTAGTACATAATTAATTGCTAATTGATGCAAAACAAATAAAAGACACCTGTTAGCACCTTAATAAGGACAATAAAAAGAAGAGCTGTAAAATCGATCAACATCAAAAGCTTAGTGCGCTAATTATTACTGTTTCGTTACAATCGAGCTGATAGGGTCGTTTAAATAATTCACAGCAAAGATTGCTGCGTTTTCCTCGAAAGCTACCCTGAACTTGAAAACTTGGAAATACAACTTTAAGCTGCCAGTTTAGATAAAGTTAGCCCGAATGCAAGCCTACCTCTAGACGTGTATTTTAAACCTCGTCATTATCGAGTCGGTGTAAAAGCCACTGTGAATGGAAGTTCAAAGTCATGCTAACATAACATATTGGAATTGGACGAAACTTTGTCGGAACACCTTTTTTAAGAAAGCTAGAAACTTTAGAAAGCACTGGCGGGTGGATCTACAAAGTTTTAGAATTTGAAACATTAATGAAGAATATGAGTCTTTCAGGATATTTTATCATTTTCGCGTAGTATTAATTTTAGCAAGGACGATAAACTTGGCTGGAAACCTCAGACGACACCAACTGTCTTTAAAGTTCTGTTAACTAGTAAGACCGCAAGAAATTATTTTCGTGCTCCTTATTGGATTGGTCCGAAGCAATAAATTCTTTCCAACTTCCCCAATACCCTCTTCTTGCTAGCTGCGTTCAAAACTATTTTATTACTTTCAGGATAATTAAATTAGTTTCGGTGATATCTACGGAAATGTGATTCATTACAACTGGCTGATGACAATCAGTTCAGATAATACCTGTCTTTGAATATTGAAATTGCACTAGCTCTCCATTCGGTGAAGTTTTTGCATGGGAACATTTGAATAGTGAAGTGTAGGAAAAAGATCATACACCGATGTACATCACCTTCTACTGAAAATAGTTAAATTCAGGAACGACCCAATAAACAAAAGCAGAACATTCGTAGAAAAATTACAATTATTTAAAAAAAAGAAGACAGAGAAGAAGGAGATAGTACAGGCTATATAGCTTTTAAAGAAGCTTACGATACTACCAATAAAAGCTAACCTTATAGAGTCATGAGTGAACCGCCAATTTCATCAAAACTGGCCAAAGATACAGAAACAGATTAAAGGTACATCAGCTATGATAGGGGAACCCGCTGTCAATGACACTATTCTACTTAATTTAGGAGACAGTGAGTGAGACTGAGCTGTGTACACACTGGATGAACTGTACATAACAAAATCCAATAATGCATAGCTCGCACAGATAGAACGGGGAATAACAAAACTAGCGGAAACGGCACAAAAATTTGAAGCAGCTACAAGCAAGGTAGGTTAAAAAATTAACAAACAAGAATCCAAAAACATGAAAATGGCAAATAAAGACAATACAATATAAATTGTAAAAGGTAAGCAAATATCTAAGAGCGCTCATAAATGGGGAAAGAAGAATCAACGAAGAGCTCTATTAAGGGCTGCAAAAGATACGAATTTATAATCGGTGCATAAAATGCAGGAATAAAACACGTTACCGCTAAAAGCTCTAATACGCAATAGGACGAGAAGATACTAATGATAATCTTGTAACAATTCAACATAAGCAGTCCCGTAACCAATCGCGTTTAATGGGCCAGCTGAGCTACTCCAGAAGAAGAAATGGATTAGCTAAAATTGTCAAAACCAAATGCGGGCGTCACAAACTTGATCGTTCAACAACTCTAGAATCTAAGTTGGAGCATTCCCCGGTGATATGATAGTTGTAACATAGATTGCACAGAAATATCTCAAAATGAC
The DNA here is from genome assembly GCA_940337035.1 of Agriotes lineatus. NCBI lineage: Eukaryota > Metazoa > Arthropoda > Insecta > Coleoptera > Elateridae > Agriotes > Agriotes lineatus. Next base: position 6,211 of record CALNHX010000979.1, on the reverse strand, counting down.
ATTTATCAGAAGCAGGCTTTTTGATAAGCAATAACTTATTACAGACAGCAGAAAGGCATACATACGATGCAACTAAAGTGATATCTATCTTCAATTCTCACATGCAGACAAGTAATATACGAGGATAGTTCCTGGTACCGAAATAAAACATCCTATCCAGGGTGTTTAAAGACAAAGTACGTACGTAATTAAGTCAAACCCAATACTAACCCCGCGACGTGTACACGCTTAGTTAACAGCATAACGTACGCAATCTACGATATCAAATGTAAGTTTAACGCACAAATAAACAAAGCGCAAGGTGTGTAGAAAATATGCATATAAATCACTACACAAATGGTAAAACCGGCAGAAGCAGGAAAACGTCAATATCGTTAATTGATACTCTTATTCGCCCCGATACGTTTTTGAATTGCGGCAAAACTATTTAGTAGAGTATAAGGTCGTCGCTAATATGTTGAATCCAGCGTCGAACAAGTAAACTGATGTGGCTTCAACCTCACCTTGCTGCTGGATAGAAAGGTGCCAACTCAGATAAATCATACAGACTACGAAAGCGAAGCCAAAGCTGAACCGTAATCGCCCCCCAATTTCATAAATTGGAAAATTAAGATATCCAAGTCCATAATGACATCCAAAAGAAATGCCTTCCATACGAAAATTTGGAAATCTAGAAAATTCTAGAACGTCTAGAAAAACTAAAAAAGCCCTGTAACCAAAAAGACCCGTACAAATATGCCCTTGGGAAAAACTACTTACCAGATGAAGTTCTGATTCATTGAAAACCATCTACAATACATTTAAAATGCGTAAAACAATATATATAATATTTCTCCTAGAGTTCATTTATTTAGTACAAAGATAAGAATTGGCAAAATAATGAAGCCATTGAAACACAAATGACCCTTTAAGGACCAGATACAAGGTCTCAAAGATTTAGATGATTTATTTTTAACAATTCGGCCTGAAACTCTTCAATTCGAAAAGAAAACAAACAAAATAATACCAACAAGTAGAAACTGGGGCTCTTCTTAAGCAGTTTTACCTGTGGGCGCAAACAGTACAGCCCCTGATTGCCGTCGGAAATAATAATAATACTAAATGATTGTGCCAGAGTCTAGGGCAACAAAACGCATAATTTCGCGATGTATAGTAGACAATATACCAAAACCCAACAAAACATGTCTTATCAGCTGAGACAATACGAGATGTGACGCGCAAATTAGACTAGATAACGCCAAACAATGGATTAGCGAGAATGAGTTGTCACTTAAAGTTAAACTTGTGTAAACACGAAACACTGCCTATTATCTATAGTTATTCAGGCCTGACAACTTCACAGAACACATTACCACCGAAAAGTCAAAACGGACATTTAATTTATCCCGTATATATCGCGCTTCCAGTGCTAATGAATCAGCATAGCTCTTTCGGTGGGGACCTAACAAAAAACCTGAAAATATCACATAACATGAGGAGGGAAAATGCAAGAGTACAACTAAACGCACACCTGCAGTTTTCAACGTAATCTCGTGGCAGAAAACCCACATATATCCCTTAAATTTGAATAACCAATAAATAGCGTTTAGAGAAACTAAGGTGAGGCAGAGCATTTGTACTAACATTATGAAATAAGCCAAAAATGGAAGTTAACGCCAAAATTACCATAACCACAGTGGTTTGAATCAAAGCGATGTTAGAAAGTAGAGTGACAACCACAACAGTAGGAACTGACAAGCTGACAGCGCCCGCTGCTAGAGGCTGCTCCCAAGGGGAGACATTAGCCGGCCATACACATACAAACTTCTCTACAGATCTTATTCGCTACAGTCTAAGTTTGCGGTCTGTCGCGGACTTGGTGTGTGACAAACTAAAACTGTGTTATCCCACTAGCTTAAAGACATGTATATAGAATAAACTGACGGTCCTAACCTTTCACAGACAAAACTGTGTAATAGTGGATAAACTCTTTAGATATATCTGCAGACTTTGTCAAAGCTGCGGAATTTGGTGGCGATACAAGTTTGTGATGGAAGTCTTTAACGTTTTTAGTGATGTTTTGTACTGTTTTTTATGTTAGCGAGAAAATACCGAGAACTATATTTAATATATATACATCGTATGGTAAATAACTATTACACCAGAATTACAAAAGACCGAAGCAAACTGGTTAAAAATGGTTGTTTGGGAAAAACTCTAAGTCATTTGCTGTTATTGAAGCAATTAGGACAAATTATTTTAGAGAATGTGTATCAATAATATTATGTCCAGTCGTTTTTCGGGAAAAAATAAAATACACCAATCGACGGATAACCTGTGCGTTCTTATGGCATCAGCAGACTTAGCATGGAGTTTAAGTTTTTAGACAAGTCTATAAATAATAAAGACTGGCCGCGTGCTCACACACTACCGCACAGATCTGTCCGTAGTTGATGGCATCTTACATCGGCTAAGCAAAGATGGTTTCAACGTACAAGGTTACGCAGATGATCTGATAACAGAAATCAGGAGGGAACAAACTTCGATCGTGCTCAAATTGCCTTTATTGTAATAAACAGATGGTGTAAGAAGAAACGCCTTAGTGTTAATCCACACCATTCACAAGAAAGAGAAACATAAATCAATTAAAGAGTTCCATTCTAAATGGGGTAAAAATTGCATTTCCTAAAGTCAAATATCATAGTCATCTTAGACCAAAACCTTTCAAATAGAACCCTAGAAAAGGCGAGTGCCGATCTCGCCTTTGTAATGTTGTATTATGGTCTTGCGAACGCCTCTCAGGAAAGGCATGGGTTGTTAATCCATAGCTAACGATCATATTTGTCTTACAACTGCATAGTAACACCCATTATTACAGATATATAGATAGATAAATTGATAGATAAATAGATACGGTGGTACAAAACCGCGCAAGAAAATGTGAATAAACTACATAGAACCGCCTATTTTTGTACTGCAGCTTGAGTAACGCCTCCCAATCAGCCCCGCATACTTTAGTAATAAGATAGGAGGCAAGGTGCAATATGAAAAGAAGAAATGATAAGCTATCTCCGTGTGACACATGGAAATTCTCAAAGTGCAACATTGTCAAAGACAAAATGGACTTGAAGTATAACTTCAAGAGGAACTGAGTAGCAGCTAAACTACCTTCAAACTGATAAAGGTAGAATATTCTAGTATATTGATAGCCCGGTTCGCCCGAAAACAGAGATAGGAGGAGGAACAGGCCTACATGCCCTGGTTGAAAAACCTAAAAGGCCCTGAGAAAAACCACTAAACATAGAAAGAAACTACCTAAATGTCACAATCTGCATTTCAACAGATAGTAAAGCCGCCCTTCAAGCCGTGAACTGTGATAAAATAGAATCAAAGCTGGTATGGGAAATCAGAATTACTTAACACTTGTTACGTTTAGATTACGCCGCCCTTTTAAATTCGAATTCGAATGGTATTTCCCGCGCGTCGCGCGGTTGGTTTGCACTTGGCTGTGATAACCTCGATACGCTTTTATCTTGGAAATTCCGATTGTGATCTTCGACACGTTCTTTCCGCTCGCAGCTTTAAAACAAGCAGTATGGCGGTTTAGCAATTCAAGAGCTTTTGGGGATGTTTAATAAGGCTTTTGGTTAGTTTTGCGTATTGGTGAAATGCAAGCCTTCATGTTTTCGTGTCTTTGATGCCCCGAACTCACAAGAGGAAGTTTTCCTACGCCTTGTGCGGATTTTTTGTAATTGCAACCGCGAGCTTTTCCATGTGCCCGAATCGTTATTTGAGGCGAGTAATTAGACGCACTAGGACCCCCTGTAGTTGTGTGTTCTATCGTTGGGCTCCTATTTCCCTTTTCACAGCAAGCAGTGAAACGCATTAAAAGCCGGTTGAATTCACGTAAGCCAGTGAAATTTTGGGCCCGATCGCCACTCCGAATCAAGTGCGACGCTCGATTGTTCCCCGTATCCACGGCGACCGCTGCATGCGTTTTGCGAGCCGACGGTGTTGAACCTTTGCGGAGCCGCTTTCCTCTTGTAGCCAGCGCCTAGCTAGGGAACAAGAAGGACACGTTTGGGGGTTGTTTTACCTCCTGGTTTGGCATCCCAACCTCGCTGTCACGGTGCAGATAGCGCTGAAGAACACCAGCTACGGTCGCACGAATTTATTGGCCGAGATCCCGAAACCGCGTTTAAGTTTCTTCCAAGACTGATCCCAGGAGGTTCTGGGGGCCAAGTAGCTTGCGGAGCCGCCCCTTTTAACTTGTACAATTTGTATCATTGTTGTAGCATGTAATTAATTAATCTAGAGCGATCCTGCGATTCTGATTGGTGCCACTTAGACTTAATGTGATAATTGCAATATACCTGTACTGTGATATTTACCCAGATTATACGATCTTTATGCCAGTATACAGGGTGAGTTTAGTTACGGTTAATTACTTTTGTTTGGAGCTACCTTTCAGGAAGTGTAATATAGTGTTGGGTATTGAATTTATGAATTCCCGTTAGAACACCGGGGTGCATTCGCCGTTATTTCAAAATTTGTTGACGCTTTGGACATTTATTTAATTACTGTTCTACCGTTTCATTCTTAAAAAGCTACACGCCTCCAATCGCTGAGCTGGCGGCCGGCTTTTGCACTTAAATAAGTGTACCTAATGTTGTTTTCTTTAGAAGATCGCCCAGAAAATTATGTAATAATTAGCTAACACACTATATAGTAAAAGTTTGTATAATTTCTGAAATCGTACTTACGAACGTCGGTTTTTATTGCTTTATCTCGTTTGGCAGAAACACGTTTTTGAGTTTATCGTTGGGAGCAATAGAATAAGTTTAAATTTATTTTCTTGGCTTGGGCTTTGACACATTTTTATTTCATTTTAAGTAATTTGGCTAGGCAATATTAACATCGACATGTTTAATATTAATTCTACTGGAACCATGGAATATACCACCATGCTTGATAACAGTCACTGCCTTGGCAGCTAGTCTTTAAGATCATATTGTTGTTAGTAATTCCGATTTGGTACAGACTTCCGGAACTAAACATTTAGATAGTTTTTCAGACCTTGAGTTAATATACTGTAATCTTAAAATTTCTGTGGATAAGACGCAATCAGTAATTGATACTTTTTGAAACTTTTCTAATTTCAATTTTGACAATTTTCAGCAGTATCTTACAACTTACAACGTAACTTTGGTATCTCAATTTATGATATTGAATTAATCGATGAGAAAATAAATTTTTTAAACAATCACATTTTACGAAATCTTGTAACTTTGTCTGTAAGAAATGAAAAGAAAGATTACTTAAATTATAAGTTTAGCAGAGTAACTCTAAACGTTTTTAGTGAGAATTGAAAAATTGTGATGTCTATAATAAGAAAGCATGCCCGACTAGCCCAGCTACTATTGGTAATGCAAATGTAGTAAATGACTGATTTCTTAATTCAGTTCAAGGTATTGATCAACCAAATCCTTGTGTTCTTAAGATTTACGAGACTGCAATGTCCGATATTACGGAAAATTATAATTTTGAAGCTGAGCAGAGGAGTTTGTTCTCCATAAAATAAATTCTATTACTTATAAAGCCTTCCGAAGCGATGAAATTACCATACTGATAATGCACCTGTGTTGCCCTTTTTTTGGTGCCTTTCTTAACCCACATCATTAACTTTCATCTATTAGAAAGCGTATTTCCAGATTAATGGAAAATAGCTTATGTAATGCCCATAAGTAAAGTCAACGTACCTATAGAGTTAAAGGACTTTAGATCTATCAGCATTTTCTCTGTTCTGTCGAAGGTGTTGGAGAATGTGGTGGATTTATAAATCAAAATATATTTCAGTACACATCGGCTATTTTCAGACTTACAGTCTGGTTTTCGCTCTAATCGCAGTTGTGTTTCGTCACTACTAAAGGTAACTCATGACATTATTCGAGCTTCTGATAAAGGTAATATAACTGTATTAATTATACTTGACCTTTTTTAGACCTTTGACACAATAAACCATGAGATTCTGATAACTGTTTCACATTCTTTTCGATTTGAAGCTAAAGCCTTAGAATTTTTTGAAAATTATTTAAAAAACATACTACAGTGTGTAATTTTGCCAAATGAACACTCGACTTTCTTTTACAATTAAATATGGTGTGCCGCAATGCTCTATTTTAGTGCCAGTGCTGCACATAATCTATTCTTCTAGCCTTTGTTATGTTTTAAA